>LDKF01000075.1:17720-80109 GCA_001026735.1 Rotylenchulus reniformis | reverse complement strand
GAAATTTTTCTGACTACAGCCCAAAAATATTGAAATTTTTAATAAAAAATGAAATGAAATTTTAAAAAATATTTTAAATTTTTTATTATTAATAATAAATTATTTTTAAAATTTAATCAAATTTATTTAAATATTTTTAAAATTTTAATCAAAAAACTTGAAAATTGTTTAAAATTGTCGGAACTTTTGGAGATGATTTTTTTATGTAGAAAGTCAAAGTATACCAAGCGTTTTATTGAGAAGTTTTATTAACAAAATTAGGGGGAAAACATTACCTATCTATATTAGCACATGAAAATTAAAAAAAATTAAAATTCATTTAAAAAATTTTGAAAAATTTTCGGTTATTAAAATTTTTTTCAATGATGTTAGAATGGATAAAATATATTATTCGAATTCGTAATTCTTGTTATTTTTGTTTTTTTGATAAAAAATATGATTTTTAAAAATGGTAAAAAAATTCTGCCAAAAATTTTTTGGTAAAATTTTAAAATTTTTTGGAAAAATTTGGATAAAAAATTTTTTCCGGGCCTATCCGGGCCGGGCCGAGCCGGGCTTTTTTTATTGAGGTCCGGGCCGGGCCGGGCCGGCCTGGAGCAGACCCGTGCACAGCCCTGGTGCTGAGTCGTTTTAAAAAATTATCATAATGGGCGTTTAAAAAAATAAATCAAAATCAAAACTCAATATGTCCTCTGAAAACTTTTTTGTTAGACCTGTTAGACCAAATGTATAAAAGGCAAAGTTGTACAGAATTTTATGCTCTATCTGTGATATAAAAAATTTCTCGAATTTCTACAAAAATACCGAAAAAAGTCAAAAATATCAAAAAATACGTTTTTTTCGACTTTTTTCAAAATTTTTGTTCGAAATTCGAGAAATTTTATATATCAGCAGATAGAGCATAAATTTCTGTACAATTTTGCCTTTTATACTTTAGGTCTAACAGGTATAAACAAAAAAGTTTTTAGAGGACATATGGAATTTGATTTATTTTTTTAAAACGCCCATTATGATATTTTTTTTAAAACGCCATAGGACCAACATAACCTAGCAGCGTTGGGAAAATGATAATTTTCGGCTCCAGCTCCGACTCCGACCCCTTAAAAATTTTTGATCCCGCTCCGACTCCGGGTCTCAAAAATTTTGGCTCCGACTCCGGCTCCGATTCCAAAAAGCTCCGGAGCTCAGAGCTGGAATCGGAGCCGGAGCTTCCTCACAACCTGATACCTTTCATCGAAAATTTTAATGCCTCAAAAAATGTTCTCGTTGTATGGGATGCATTTAATGGAAGGAGAAATGGAAAAATTGGGCGAGTTACCCGGTGCTGGGTTAAAAAACCGTCACATGGGGCGTTAGTTTTTGGGCCGCAATTTTAGCTAGGCCGCATTTGCGTCCGGGCCGCAAATGTCTCGGGCCGCAAAAGTCTGGGCCGCAAATGTCCCATCACCCAATTAAATGATCGGAGCCGGAGTCGGAGCTGGAGTCGGAGCTTTTCTGAAATTTTTTCGGCTCCGGCCTTGATAAATTTCGGCTCCAACTCCAGCTCCGGAGCCGTAGTCGGAGCCGAGCTGGAGTCGGAGCCGGAGCTTTTCCCAACACTGTTTCATACTGCCACTCATCTTTGCATATTATATTCTTGTCAATTATAGAGCATTGGCGGCATATATTAAAATTTTAATAACCGACCCCACCCAGATCAGCTCTCAAATAGATCGGGGCTGGGTCCCGATATCGGAGTTTTCGGGGCCCCGAATCGGGTTCGGATAACCCCGTGCCACGGCTACGGTTATGAAAAAATTGACGAAATTTCTATTTAAAATTCGGCGAATTTTTTTTAAATTGGCAAAATTTAAAACTCCACGGAACTCGGAACCCGGAAGTGAAACCCCAGAAATTTCCGGAACCAGGGACTCGGGATCCGGAATTCGAAAGTCAAAAACCAGGAAATTCAAAATCCAGGACAGAATCCGGAAGTTCGTTTACTTCCTGATTAGTAATCAATGATTACAATCCANNNTGGGGATTCGGCCATTAAATTTTTTTGACGAAGTGGTCTTTTTACCAAAATTTACTTCCTGGAGTAAATTTTTCCGAAAATTTGCCATTTTGGTTTGCGAAGTGGTCCTCGAGGCCCAAAAAAATCTTTACAAAATAGACCACTTCTCAAAAGGATAGGGATCGCCGGAGAAAATTTGGACATTTTTAGGTCGTCCTTCACTTAAAACAGAAATTTGCCGACTTTTAAAGTGTAGCCGCCGTCCCAATAGGGCCGTCGGAGAAATTTTTAAGAATTTGGACTCTTTTCTTTTAAAAATTTGTTCTTTTTACCTCACTACGCATTCGCTCGTCTCCTGCGAATTCTTTTAATATTTTTATTTTTTGAATTTCCTTGGAAAATAATTGGATTTTTTCAAAAAAATCATACTTTTAAAGGGAAAATTTATTTTTTAGCATAAATTTCAAAATTTTTTAATGAATTTAAAAAAATTAAAATATTAAAAGATATAAAATAAAATTCTGCAGATTTACGTCTTTTATAGTTTTGGTCTAGAATGGTTCAAAAAAAGTTTTTTTGTTTGATGAGTTTCGCCACACACTAGCCCGCCACACACCGGCCGCCATACATCGGCTCGCCACACACCGTCCTGTTCCGCTCAGGGTCACCCCATTTGTGGCGAAGCGAGGGAGGGTGTGACCCCCTCCTTGCCAAGGTATGAAATATATGCCCGTATTTTTTTTCAGAAAAATAGATGAAGAGATGCGAAAAAACTCTTGTTTTAGCACCGAAAGATAAAAACGATTTTGTCACAAAATTTTCCCAAAGATTTATTGAAAATACACTTATATCCAAATATCGCAGTTTGGCTGATATCGCCGACCGCATTTTGTACCGTACCGCGATTGAGCTTCTACTTCTTCAATATTAGCTTTATACATATTATAAATAAAATGGCGAAAGGATGAATATGGAAAAAAATTCATTTTTGTTATTTCTTTGCTACCCACATCTTTGCAATGGGAATAAATCGTACTACTCAAAGAATGTATATTTTTGGCCGTTCCGAAATCGAGACCAGAACTTTGGTTCCGATGGGACCGGAAATTCTGGATTGATTACGGTTCCGGTGGCAACCTAAATGAGAGGTATGCCCGCGATTTCACATCCATTTTTTATACAGTAGTAGTAAAAGGAAATTAAAATTGGATTAAATAGATATTAAATAGCCAAAAAATGAAAAAGAGTCGGTCATTAGTTAAAAGAAATAGAAAAAATAATCATTAAACAAGTAGGAATTAGAAAAAATAAAGGTTAAGAAATAAAGGTAGATAAAATATATAAGGATAAAAAATAAGGTTAGGTATATATAAAAGCAAACAAAAGGGGAAGATACCAGTTCGCGACCATGGTCGCGAACTGGTAAAACCACCGCGACCACCGGGGCCAGTTCGCGACCACTACTAATTTTTCTATTTCTTTCTCAAAGAATTTTAATTTCTCTAATATCCTAAAAACAGGTCAGGATTTATTTTTGATGAAAAAATCCTCGAAAATCATGGAACCATATCAATTTCGACTTATCAATCCACTGATCAGTAGATTAAAAATTTTCATTCCATATTTTCATTTTTGCTTACTAGATGAAATTTCGTTGTATAAAATCATTAGGATATATTTTCTGGATCCAAAAACTCCAAAATCAAAAATTATTTGTTATATGATCCTAAAAATCCCAAAAATCATGTGATGATAATTTTATGGATCATAATACATCACCAAATACCCAATCAATAACCACCAAAATTATGTGAAGGTTTTTTTGGGTGACCAAAAATATACAAAAACAACTTAACAGTTGCTTGCATGAATTTTCATCAAAAAATTCAATCGCACATCAATATAGCACTATGCCCTAACCCAAAACCTTAAATAACGTGCTATATAATATTTTTAAATTTTTTTGCAATTTAGAGAAAACTTGAAAGAAGCCTATGTATTAATCGACAAAAGCCCAGAAGAACAATCAAAATGAAGAACAAGGATGAAATCAATTCGAATTGAAATGAAACAATTGATCAAAGTGGAATAAAATCAAGGTTGATTTTTTAATACAAAAACTGAAAATATAACAAAATCGAAATATAAATAATAGCGGTCGCGAACTGGCTTTTTTCCGAAAAAGTGATCGCGAATTGGCACTTTTCTGAAAAAAATGGTCGCGAACTGGTCTGGGTGGTCGCGAACTAGCCTGGTGGTCGCGAAGTGGCTACACCAGTTCGCGACCCGGTCGCGAACTGGTATGGTCGCGAACTGGTACACAGTCAAAGAAAAGGTAGGGAAATAGTGTTGTTAAAAAAATTTTACTCCGACTCCGGGACCGGAGTCGGCTCCAATTCAGGAGCGACTCCGATCCATTACAATTTTTAGGCTCCGACTCCGCCTCCTCAACAAATTTTGCTCCGATTCCAACTTCGACTCCGGAGTTGGAGCTTTTAACAACACTGTAGAGAAACCAAAGTAAGTTGGAAATGGGATGAGATGCATGTTCACTGATCACTAAACTTGATTTGTAGATTTATTAACCATTTTCAGTTATTTAACCAAATTAAATTACGAAATACAAGAAAACCATGTACCGTTTTGAAGCTTTAAAGATGGCTATAAAACCCTAAAAACTTTTATTACCTTTTTGGGTCAAAAGTTCTTCAAAACTAAATAAAATGTGAAAAAAACTTTTTATTGGAAGGGGGTGGGCTTGATATTTTCAACCGGTTTCTTATCCCCTATAAATCTAAAACCTTGTTATTTTTTAAGACAAAAAATCTATTTTATCTTTTTGGAATTTTTAACATCTAAAAATCCGTCCATAAGGAATACAAAAGGAGAGGATAGAATGGGTTCAAAACGAAAAGGACTTAGGGAATATACAGGGTGACAAATAAGTTCTGTCCCACACTAAATTGTGAATAACTTTTAAATGCATGAATGAAAAAACAATCAAATATTGTCAAAAGATGTGCAACAAAATAGGGTACAAAAACATATATTAGATTTTAAATTTCCTGCCCTTAGCCCGGAAATGAAATTGCGCGGGAACATTTTTTGCAAAAGCGCCGCAGCTTTTTCCATTCAAGTTGCAAAGCTTATACATAAATTGGCTGATTTTAAAGTTAGGGAAACAATTCATTTTGTGAATAGATAGAGCAATGAATCTATTATAAAATCAATGAAAATCAGCTTCTAAAATATTTAATAGAAAAATAATTGATCAATAAAAATTTCGTCTCTGCGCCGCAGCATGGTTTGAGAAATTAATTTATAATATCTTTTATCAATCGATAAAATTAAAAAGTTTAAATGTAAATTGTAAATAATATAAAACTATTAGGAATTAAGCAATCCATCTTTTCGGAGAAAAGTTAAAGCAAGTGAAAAAGTAGGACATAACTTTCTTGTCACCCTGTAGATATGAATAGGATATATAAGGAATAATATATTATATAGTGGGACAGAAAGCATATACGTGGGGGAAGAGGAAATAAATGATCGGATTATGAGAGGAAGGGTATGTTCCGATTCCAAATGAAGCATCATCGCTTTAACAATTCTTATGGCCATTCTTACAAAACTTTGGCTCCTCCATCAAAACCAAATCACCCTTTTCCAACTAAAAATTCATCTATATGAATTGATGATAAAAAATGTATTTTCCCTATTTAATAAAACCTCCTTCTCTTATAATACCCTTCTAATTTAGGTCAACAGTTGGGAAGCATCCTCTGTTGTTTTATGCATATTGTTTTATTCGTATTATTTTGAATATAATGATAGGAACAATCTGTGAACTATAAAAATGGGTTGAAAAAATTATAAAAATATTAAATTCACGAAAAATAGATTTGAATCCAGATAATTCGATCTGTATTTGATTATACTATTCTACTATTAAGTATTAGCTAGCTAAACATTTTTATTATTCTTTTCTAGCTTAAAAATCTTATATTTTTAATTTTTCCTTTAAAAATCAGATCGAAACAATCAATTTTTTATAAATTTGTTCGAATTTTTTATATTATCCCTTACTAAATGTCGGCAGATATATATTTAAAAAATGGGAACCCTTTGGGATTGAACTTATTGGGGCTTATATTAGGGAGAATGCGCTACATATATATAAGAATGTGGTTATAGATTTAGTTTAACATAAAAAATTATGATCTATTCAATTGGACACGCTACAAATAATTTTTTGAATTTGCTCTATGTATGTGTATGCATTTTTAATGATTTTGGGTTTTCTACTATATGTATATTTTTACTACATGCAGGCAGTATCTTTAGGTCTATGGTCATTAAAAAGGACCATTAAGGCCAAGCTCTACAGAAATATTTAGACCCTGTTAAAAATATAAAAAATATTCTTATGGATTTTTAGAAAAAATCGAACAAAGAGCCTTTTAAACATCCTTTTATAGAATAAAGATGGGTTTATTAGATTCTCGATTGACACCAGACATTGTACATGACAGAGGGTAATGGCGTTTGCTCAAAGTCCATCAAAACCCGAAAAAGAGTACTACCCCATTCCAAAACATCGAGTAAAGAAATCACCCAGAATTTTTATCAAAAAATTGAAATAAATGAATTCCAACAATGATAACTACGGTATTGTTTTTAATTTTAATTTTTTTATTTATCTTTCCATTAATGACAAGAAAAATAAAGAATGGTGACTTTGAGTCGTGCTAAAGAAGTATTTATTTAAAAAATTTCTAAATTTTTAATAGGGTTTTGTTGGGTGATTTCTGTACTCGGAGATGTTTTGTCGGGTTGTGTTCATAGCACCGACACGAGCGTATAATACTCACAGTGAAGTAGTCGATGGCGTAGACGGGCGGACCACCAACCGGTGTGTATGTGGCCAAAGCAGTTTTGTTGGTGTCAAACACTTCCAGCTGGAGCCCAGTTGCATACTCTCCATAGTTGTGGACTTTGTTCTTGCGGACCTTTATGTGAAGCACATATTCTTTGTCAGCCTGTAAATTAATATACCGTACTTCCTCTAATATAATACATTGCTCTAATATAAGACACCCTTTGAAGGTGTTTGAAAAATATATGAGTACTCTATTATAAGACGGTGATCTAATACAAGACTCCCCCTTTGAGGTGTTTATAAATATGAAAATTTAATTTTTTTATGCTAACGCTAAACGTCCTGAATTGGCGATAGGAAATAAAAGTACCATTCGCACTTAATTCTTTTTAGCGATATTTGAGACCCAAATTTTCTCGAGACCCAGAGTCGAGACTGAGACCAAGTCTTGGCTCCGAGACCGAGACTTGACCTCGAGACTTTTTAATATTTGCCAAAAAAATAAAAATAAAATTTTTTTGAAGGAAGAAGCTGAATAGGGATAATACTTAGTAATAATGACGAGTTCAAAAATCCATTGTCTGGAAGAAAAGGAATTCACCAAATAGGCTGTGCCGATGGACCCAATAGGATAATTGGAGAAAATTTGAGATTTTAGGACATTTTCTTAAATAATTTGACCTTTTTCAAGTTTAATTATATTAAAGGAAATTTCCTTAGAATATACCTTTGAAAAACTTTAAAAAATATAAGTCAGTACTCTAATATAAGACCCCATTTGAGGGTGTTTGAAAAATATAAGAAGGGGTCTTATATTAGAGGAAATACGGTATCTCCTTAATTAAAAAAATTCTTTAAGAACTAAAATGTTTCATACCTTAGCTCCTATGATCTAGGAACTTGTACATATGAAAAATATTGTGGATACAGTTTTTTCATGAGAATTTTGAATTTTTCAATTAGCTCTGTTTAGCCAAATAGCTCATTGGATTCCGATGCGGCTTATGTTGTAGCCGATTTTGAATTTCGGGAAAATCTCAATTGAGAACCAAATCTTTGCCAAACATCTAGGTCAAATGGTTTAAAACCATTTATCAGTGTCCAATCCATTTGTTTTGGTATTGCACAACATGTTCTGAGCAACCAAAAATATCAGAAAATATACAGAACATTTATTCCGTTGTTTAATTTCGAATGATGCTTGACTTATTAGATGAATCAGACGTTGAAAATTTCAAAAAATGTTGTAGACCGCCATGAAAACTGATTGATTCAAATTCAAACATCGAGACAAACCATTATTTGCATGAAAATCCTGAGGTTGAAATTTAAAAAACTTAACTAGATTGTAGCTGATACTGAATTTCAGCCGACCTTGAATCGGCGAGCCAAATATTTGCCAAACAGCAAGGTTAATTGACAACAGTATGGAATCGAATATGGAAAAGCCATCATTTGGCACAATCATGGATTTTCGAAAATTATTAAAAAATTTAAAAAATTTTCAAATGTTAAGCTTAATTGGTGTCCTTTTTTACAGTTAGTACCGATTGTAATTTTCAAAAAATAATTATTAAAAGGTCAAAGAGAACAAATTTACTAAAAATTTGCAGAAATTCAAAAAATGAACTGCTTCAAGAATTAATGGCATATTGTCCGTGGAGGGGGCCTAATGTCGGATAAAAAGTAAATATATATGCAGACTTCCAAATTGTTTTTCATTACTTTGGAAAAATTTTAATTCAAAAATCATATTTTAAGGAAAATTTCAAAAATTTTCTTGAAAATTCCAAAAAAACAAAAAATCTGTTTTAGGGAGTCTACATATATGTATTTGCTTTTTATCCAATATTAGCTCACAACATCCAAAAATGATTGGATTTGGGGTTACAATCGCTTGGAGGTGGGGGTGGGCTAATGACCTGACCCCAATATTTGGCACTTTTGGATGAAATCATTCATCGGCACACTTTTGTTCCCACACTTATGATAAGTTGAGTGATGACATACCTGAAAGGGTTTCAATTTGTTGTCAGCAAAAGGTGGCCATTGTGTGTTCAATTCTTTTTGTTCGCATTTTCTCTCACTGCTGTCTATCCACGTACAGCTGTCGGCTTTAAACCGAACCTTTGCATCCAGCGGTTTGATCTCCATATAAAGCATAATTTGGCCAACTAAAAGGTTGTAAGCAACTATTGAAAAGGTTTAACTTTTTATATGTTGATTTTTTTTTGGACTTTTTTTTTGTATTATTTTTTGGATTTTTTTTGTATTATTATTTTTTGCTATTTCAAAGTAGAAAGTTCATGATGATGATGGGTTCTTGAAAAAACTTTTAATGATAGTTTAAAGGGAGCAACCAAACTCGATACCCTTTTCTAGCTGGTTTTTTTTCAAATGCGACCAAAGAAATGAATTCGATGTCAAAAATAGATTAGCGTTAGAATGATTTAATTCAAAAATCATATTTTAAGGAAAATTTCAAAAATTTTCTTGAAAATTCCAAAAAAAACAAAAAATCTGTTTTAGGGAGTCTACATATATGTATTTGCTTTTTATCCAATATTAGCTCACAACATCCAAAAATGATTGGATTTGGGGTTACAATCGCTTAAAAACAGATTTTTTGTTTTTAAATTATCTAATCCTATCACTGTGAAAAGTTATTTTTGGCCAAAATTTAAATATTTAGTTAACCTAACATTATTTTGATCAAACCTGGGCTTAAGCTCATTTTGTAGTTAATTTTGGGGTTTTGATAAATTATTCAAATTTTTTTGAAAAAATTCTGTTTTCTAGAAAATTTAATTTTTCAAGGAACATCGAAAATTAAAGGACAAAAACATAGAGTCATAAAATTCTGCGTTATGTTCCAATGAACGGATTAAGCTATTTTTTGGATATTTAAGAGATGCCCATTTTCTTTTGAAATTTGGAAAATGACGATTTTGTTTTTTAGGGAATATTTAAGAAATGCGCATTATGAGGCTTTTTATGAAATAACCCAGCACCGCTGTCAACCAATTAAAAGAAAACATACAATCATCAGATTTTGCCGGAAAAGTAATCCATCCTGAGTAGCCTCCTCTATAGAAGATCAGCTGTATGGAATTGAATATCTCCCATTCACTCTTCATCCGCATGTGCAACTTGATGTAGTCCCCGACGGCCCAATTGGTCAGCTTGTGCATGTTCCATGGGGGCTCAGTTTTGTTCGCCTCGAATTTTTTGCCATTGTTCATTGACTCTATTGGTCTTGGTGCCGTATGCAGTTCCCAATTGCCAACCTCGACTTCATCTTTGGTCAGAATCTGAACTTACAAACAACACTTAACTAATCTAAGCAGTGTTTGCGATGATCCACCTTTTTCGGGAATGATCTGATCTGATCCTGATCCAGTGAGCTGGATCATCAAAAATGATCTGATCTGATCTAATTCAACCTTCGGGATCAGGATCAGATCAGATCACGTCGGATCATGATCTGGATCAGATCAGATCACTGCGGTCACGAAAAAAAATGACCGAAAATGAAATTTTCGCTTGTAAAAATGAGACATTTTTCAAAATAAAATGCATATAGTGCGGTCGCCTGCATGTGTCCGAGTTGCACGACTTTCAGAGGTCGGATGTCCACATTGGAACGAAAAGCAAGCCATTGAACTACAGTATAACTATGCTTCATAATGGGCACACGTGTCATCTCTCTTTTGCGCCTCTCTGCTTTCTTTCACATTTTCTGCTTCTCTGTTCTAAAGTCAATTAGGAAAAAGAGGTCAGACAGTGCATTTCGTTCCATTGTACACATCCGACCTCCGAAAATCGTGCAACCCGGACACATGCTGGCGACCGCAGTATATAACCATTGGTTATTGACGTAAGTTATCAATTTAATTATTCAAAGTCAAAAGTACCCAAAAGTACCCACATGCTTTTAGGAGATTTCAAATCGAAATTTTCTCAAAAAAATTCACGCAAAATTTCTCAATTTTCGACAGGGTTTTCCAGTTGTGGTCCTGATATGGCCAATGAACAGTAATTTTGATTAGACTTTTTTCATTGGTCTTTTTAAGGAATTTTTGTGAGCCGCTTGAGAAAATTTCCAATTTTCCAGAAAAAAAGATGTCCTCCCATCTGGAAGTAGTTAGCTTTTTCTCAAATTAAAATTTTTAAAGAAAAATTTCAATTTTTGACGAAAATTTTGAGAAAAATTCTTATTTTTTGACGAAATTTTGAAAAATTGGATCATTTTTGGATCACTCGAAAAAAATGATCTGGACGTGATCTGATCTGATCCTGAGATTTCAACAATGATCTGATCCTATGATCCAGGACCTCGGATCAGATCAGGATCAGATCATAATTTAGTGGATCACGCAAAACACTGAATCTAGGTAAGTCGCAAAAGTAACGACAATAATTTACTAATTGCGGTATCGAATTTTTTTTTTGAATTTTCTAGGATGAACATTAAGATGAGCTCTTTTTTCATACACTTGACATTTTAGGACATCCCTTAAAATTACAAAGATTTTTTAAAAAAAAATGACTATTAACTAGGACTCTAAATTATTTGGAAATCTACATTTTTATGTGACTCAGAAAGGCCTGGAAATCACGCAAACGTATTTTGCTTGATTTGGACCTCTTAGCTCAAATTTTCATTTTTGATCCATCTTTCATATTCTTCGTTCATTACAAACTTCAGCATTTTACTGAAAATCCTTAAACAAATATGTATAAAAATTTTCGATTTAAAAAAACTTTTTGTTATATTCATAAAAATGATAATGTTATCAATATAGAGGAAATTGCCCTTTTTATCCATCTTTTATTTTTTCATCCATATTCTATGGCCATTTTTGCGATTGTCCATACTACTGGGGCGACAGATCGACCTAATAGTAAGGAAAAATCCAATGTTTCAATAACACGGAGCAGAGAAAGCGAGAATTATGCGTCTCTGACGCTTTGCTATAGAACATCGAATTCCGCAATGTCCGGTGTTTCGTTGTTGGTGTTTTGTAATTTTTTGTTTTTGTGTTTTTCATTTTCACTAATTTTCACTTTGAATTTTTCAACCTGATTCTAGGGTCGTTTAAGCACCCCAGTAGTATAATTTAGAACTCTACTAATAAACGTGAATGGTAAAGCATGAATGTAGTCCATTGTATCTTGGTGGCCTGATTCTCTGCTGGTCGCAAAGGAAACGGATGGTATTTAAGAGACAAGGGATGTCCGATAGATGTCTAATATTTTAAAAATATGACAAAAAGGAGCGGTACACCTCTTTGTGTGGCGGCCGGTGTGTGTCGGGCCGGTGTGTGGCGAGCCATAGTGTGGCGGACTATAAAAATCACTTTAAATTTAATCTTTTTTATTTGGTGCGAATTTAAAAATATAAAGGACAAATACGTGCAGAATTTTCTGATCTAACATTGGTGCTTTTAGTTTTTGAATTTCCTTGAAGTATTTTGTAATCTTTGAGAAAAAATCGATTTATCGTATTTTTGATTTTGAATATTTAAAAAAATATTTTGAAGGAAATTTAGATCAAAAAAGTTCAAATCGATTTTCTGCATATATTTACTTTAAAAAAATTCGGTCTAACAGGCTTTTAAAAAGTTTAAAATTTAAATAGATTTTGATTTTAATAGCCCGCCCTCACACCGGCCGCCACACACCGTCCTGTTCCGAAAAGGAGCTCATATTCATGTTTACCTCGGGAAAGCCATTTTAGATGAATTTACGGAAAAATTTTTTTGGAAAAAATTTGGAAAAAATTGACACTAAACCAAATAATACCCAAAAATCAACGGGGCTTTAAATTCAATTCACTAAATAAGAAAAAAATAATTATTTAATTAAAAACAATGCATCCAAGTATGCATTGATTTTAAAATCCAAGCAAAAAACCCTTTGCTGGAGAAAGGTAAATGGGTGGATCTAGTATCAAACTTGCTGATGGGAATTAGTTAAGGTTTAATTTTATGAAGAGAATCGGTCCAAATATTGGAATAAAAAGGGTCTCTCCCAACGGATCACCGATGACCCTATCACCGAATCTATCACCACTCAACCAAATAGTACTAAAAATTTTAAAGAAATCATAGAGCCAACAAAGAGCAACGTTTTGGCAAAATACTTGAAAATTTATTACAAGAATAATCACACGTATCAAAAAATAGCTAATACAGATGATTACCTATTTGGTCACAACTTGATAATTATTGGCCAATTTTAAGAAGCTTAGCATAGAATCGTTGCATAATGGTATCTCTATTATTAGAGATCACTATATAAAGTTGTTTCAAAAATTTTTAGGTAATATTTGCTGAAGTAGTGATAGTTTATAGTTTATACATCATAAAAAGGATCCAACTCCGACAAGTAACAGCTTAGTTCTAACCAGTGTTTGCGATGATACACCTTTTTCGAAAATGATCTGATCTGATCCGACCCTCTGGATCAGGATCAGATCAGATCACGTCGGTTCATGATCTGGATCAGGTCAGATCAGATCTCGCGGATCACCAAAAAATGATCCAACTAATGAAAAATAAAATTTTTTAAAGCAATATTTAACATTTATTGAAATTTTCAAATACAAAAATTAATTATCCGAATATTTCAAAGACATTTCCACAGTGCGACGATTGAGTTTAACATATTATAATAAATATATTTTTGCTAAAATTCAAATCTTGATGCCGGTGCAACTCCACAGCCCCAGCTCATTAGCCCCAGAAAAAAACCCTTTTGGTTTTCTATTTTTCCTTGACATTTTGATTTTTTGAAAAAGCAACTTTTTTTCCAAAATTTCAATAGATTTCAAGGATATTCAAAAAAATCAAAAAGCCAAAAGAGGGAGCTTAAATTCTAAATTGGGCCGGGATTTTGAAATTTGTATTTTTAGTAAAAATATATCTTTATCAAAAATCGCTAGGAATTTTCAAAGAAAAATTGGAAACTTTTGGGAACATTGTATTTTCTGACGAAAAATTTTGAATCTTTTGGGAAAAATACTAATTTTTGGCGAAAATTATGTGAAAAATTTCCATTTTTGACGAATATTTTGGAAAAATTCCCATTTTTGACGAAAATTTTGAAAAATTGGATCATTTTTAGATCATGTGAAAAAGTGATCCGGACATGATCTGATCTGATCCTGAGATTTCAACAATGATCCGATCCTGATCTGATCCAGGACCTCGGATCAGATCAGGTCAGATCAGATCATGGATCAGATCATAATTTGGTGGATCACGCAAACACTGGTTCTAACCTACCTTTTCCATAGATAAGTATGTTTTTCAAAATAATTCAATTTATACTGAGAAATGACCTGCACAAAGTCGGCATACTGAAAAAAAGGAAAAAAAAGTTTAATCATATATACAGGTTTTGCCATAAAGAATCTCTCAACTTGTTTAAAAAATCTATATTTTGAAGCGAAATTATGTTAAATTTTTTCATTTGGAATTAAAAACTTTATGTTCCCTTGGCATTTAAAGACGGATAAAGACATTACATCCAAATCAGATATGTAAAAAAGAAGAGAAAGACTATGTCCAAACAAAAAATTTCGCTTCAAGATATAGATTTTTTGACTCCTACTGTTTTCTGAAAGATTCTTTATGGCGATGAGTATATGTATTAAGCAGAAAAACAAAACGAGAAATAAATGATAAAAGGATACCCGGATCTTTCGACATTGGACATTTCGACAGTAAGCTTTGTTTTTTTAAATAATAATAAATTGGCTTTAAATATTAGTGATAAACTTTATTATGAAATTCTTTAAAAAAAATTATAAAAAAGATGAATTCTAAAATGATATTCTAAAATATTAAATTTAAAATCAAATAAGATATAATAAAATTAATTTTTTGATATTATTTATTTTATTTTATACTATGGGTCCAAAATTTTCTCAGTCTTTCAAACCGATATTCCTTTTAATTAATTATTAGTTATTATTTAATTTTATTTCTACCTATCTATTTCCATTTCTTTTTAAAATTATTTATTCAGTTGTTTGATTAGTTTTTTTCATTTTATACTAAGGTAGCGAAGAAGCGTCCCACTGGAATCCTGCTACCCCTATAGTTATAATTTATAACGAATGGCGTCTTTAATACGGGAAAATGAGTGAGTTTTTTTAAATGGCATTTTTTTCTTGAGATGAAAAGGCAATACAAATTGCATTTTAAGCAACGTCCTTTTTTGACATCAAAATTTGTTTTTTAATCATTGTATTTGGACACTCGAAACCTGGGATTCATATCTTGGAAAATTCTACTTTATTAGGTCACAAATTTTTAACGATCCAAACACTTCTAAACTGCCTATAGGTATGTGAAATATCCAAATAATCATAAAATAAGCTGTCGCTTTGCAAACTTTCCTGTGAAAGTTGCAAACATTTGTCAGACTACCTACGCCGTTAAAACCACTGTAATCAATTTTAGTCATTGTAAAGTGCCCAAACTGTGTTAAAACACCAAGTTAGATTGTGTTGCGCACCGAAAACATAAAATCACACCAAGTTGCGCGGTAATTTCGCGAGAATCTTAGACATTTCGTCCATTAGATATTTTGTAATTTTAATTATCAGCTAATGTCGTTAGACGCCTTTTCAAAAGTGGACATTTCGAAAGAAATGTCACAATGGTTACTAAGAAAACAATGGTTACTAATCAGTGTTGTGCTGATCCACCAAATTATGATCTGATCCTGATCTGATCTGATCCGAGGCCCTGGATCAGATCAGGATCAGATCATTTTTGAAATCCCAGGATCAGATCAGATCACGTCCGGATCACTTTTTTTGACGTGATCCAAAAATGATCCAATTTTTCAAAATTTTCGTCAAAAAATGGGGATTTTACCATTTTCAGTTCATTTCCATTGTTTATTTTTGGCATATTTTTGGCATTCTGATTATTTTTGTTTATGTTTCTTCTTTTCAAATGTAAATGAATTCTTATCCCTTTTGATGAATCATTGTGGAATATTTTGGCCCATAATTATTTTTTAATAGATAAAGCTCTATTATTTTTTTTACTATTTTAGCTAAAATGGAAAATTTTATGGCTGATGAAGATAATGAAATTTTTCGTGAACAAGAGGCCAATAATGATGAAAATGAAATTGGATCTAGTTCAGGACCTAAACACCCAATCTGGAAAATTTTTAAGGTTTTTATTCATTTTTAATTTTATATTCAAATTTAATATTCATTTCTTTTTAGCGATCAGAGGATGGCAAGAAGGCAAAATGCCCAGGGTGTAATGTCAGCATCTCCGCAACACACTGTTACTAAGTTGTTACACTGTTACTAATTGAAACTACGAAATTTAATTAAGAAATGTCTGACCCAGCCACGCAACTTGGGGCGATTTCGCGTTTTTGTACAATTTAACACAATCTAACTTGATGTTTTAACACGGTTTAAACAGTAATGCAAATGAAAAAATTTTTAAACATGTAACAGTGTTGCTGAGCAACTTTGTGCAAAGTTTTCACAGGAAATTTTGCAGATGACAAGTTATTTCGTGATTTTTGGACATTTTACATTATGGTCAGAAATGGTATTAGGCTGTTTAGAATTTGGGACCTACATTAAAATTTTATCCCTTTAAGCCAATCTTGAAGTTTATCCGTCCTGAATTCTATTAAAACCCCATTTTTGTAATGCTTCATTCGGATGTCTTCAAAGGTGCTGAACACGATGGCATATCCATTTTTGAAATTCGAACAGGTAGACCGAAATTCAAAAGTCGAAGAAATTTTTTTGTTTTTATTCGGAATGAAAAATTTGAAAAATCAATGAAAAAGCAAATCATATGTTTTTAACTGACCATTTAAAATTAAGCCAACAGATTCCGATTCAGCAAAAAAATCCCGAGTAAATTGTGGAATCTAAAAAAACAATTCGAATTTTAAATTTACGGAAAACATGTGCCATCGTGTTCATCGGCATTGAAACCCTCGGGTTAGGAAAAATTATCGGGACGGCTAATTTCAGGATTGCCGTTTTTCAATCAAAATGAGCAATATTTTTGGCTGGACCAGCATCCTCCGCACATACATCGTTGATTTTGTCCTCCCAAAGCTCCCAATTCATGTTATCTACAATGTCTTCTGCCTTCTGCCATTCATGACCATGCACCTTCAGACCCATCCTTTGGCTTTTGACCAAATCTATTGTCACGTCGTATTTGTGGCCACTGGAAATGGGTACATCCGACACTTTTGCGGTTGTTCGCGCAAATTTTGATGGATTTCCGAAAACATCAAGCTAAATGCATAAACAATAATTTATATGTTTTATTTATTGGTTGATCCAATTTGGTTTAAGGTTATTTATTTATTTTTTTAAAGTTAATTTTGTTTATTTTTTAGTATAACTCGCGTTTCCCTTTTTTGGATTTTTATGAAATTTGGCACAAAATTCTTTTAACATCAAGCTAAATGCATAAACAATAAAAAAGCCAAAAAATTTAATCATTTTTAAAAAATCTATTCATTTTTACATGCATAGTTTTTATAATAAAATTGCTCATCTTCTTATCTTAATGAATTTTGGAAACACCCTTATTGATACTATTATGGAAACGACATGGAACCTGAGGGGTCTCCCCCAATCCATCACCGACGACCCAATCAATCTGTAGGAAAATTGTGTGATCTGACCCTTTTGTGACCCTTTATTTTCTTATTTGAATTCATATTGGCGTATTTCCCCCATTTTGATGTTTTGTCCCCTCTGAATTTCTCCCCTCCTTTCATTCATTCTGTTCCTCACTCGTCCGATTTGGTAAGGATCGAGCGAGTCGTGTGCATTGTTTTATTTTGTGTGAGAGCGGAATAAAGGATTATATTCCGTGTTCGAGTGAATTTGGAAAGGGTTAAGAAAACCCGAGTTCTACTTCTTTTTTTTGTACTATTTGGCGCTCCCTGCGGAACGACTTGGGACCAGCTACAACTTCGGATTTTTTGTGATCTTCGCGTCATTTGACTATCGTGCCGGGCTGGGCGATAGTTCTTCAACTTCGATTTGTTCTTCATTGTTGATCCGGGTTGGACAACAGCTCAACAAATTTTTGACGTCCGGCGGGCTGGACACATCACTTTCGACCTTGGATTATCGATCCGGGCTGGACGATAATTCATTCTTCTTNTGGCGCTCCCTGCGGAACGACTTGGGACCAGCTACAACTTCGGATTTTGCTGATCTTCGCGTCATTTGCTATCGATCCTGGGCTAGGACGATAGGCAAGCAACGACTATTTATCGATCCGGGCTGGACGATAAATATTCTCCTGTGGATTTGTGAGCATACTGATCCGGGCTGGACAGTATTGAGTCGATCCGGGCTGGACGACCGCTCTTTTGGACTTTTTCGATTCCGGGCTGGAACGAAAAAGCGACATCTTTGGAGGAGCTGATCAGTCGCAGAAAAATCGATCCGGGTTGGACGATTTTTGTGAAGTTTTGAACGAAAGATGTGGGGTTCTAGGCAACATCAATTTGGATATGATGTGAGTAATCTGGATGTGTTTTCGCCCAATCAAAATGTGTATTCTCCGGTGTTTCGACATATGTTTGTGCCACAGTTCGACCCGATAGCGCAGCAACATTGGGGTGTATTTTCGCCCAATCAACACAAGTATCCGGTGCATTCACAGCATTTCCAACCGCTAAATGATTGCGTTAATCAGCAATCTGATGGTTATGAGGTTCTTTATTCGTCGGCAGACCTCGATCAAGGATTTCATTCGCAAAATACTAAGAATAATGTGTGCTTCCAAGAGTTACAAAAGTGTGAAAGCGCATCAATTTCACATGACTTTTTAAACCGACAAATTGCAAAAATGCTGCGGACAGCGGAGGAGGAAAGCTACAAGGACCCGAAATTTGCTAAATGGTGTTATGGTGAAGCTGAGTATTTTATGAACTTCCGCGACTCCTTAATGCATAATGTACCGACGCGGGAGTATGGAGGCGTGAGACAACCTGAGCATAGTTTGACTGAAGAGACGACACTTCCTATGGTGGAAAGGCAGCGAGTTGACAATATAGAACATCGGCATCTGATAGGTCAATCGATTTCCGAAGTCCCCGGGATTGATTTGCCTTATCGGGAACCGACAATGGATACGAAATTGGGATGTGTGGATAGCCCATTGTGCTTAGATACAAACTCGGAATGGCAAGAAGCAACGGGCCAAAAAGCAACAAAGGATAAATATTTGTTAAATTTTGACGAATTGTGTGATTGGTTAGACTGTTTAAAGACTAGGCCGGTCAATTCGAAAGTTACCTCCATGAAGCAGCAAAACTTCGAAGCAGATTTTGGCTTCACATCTCCTTTTGATCCGTCAAAATATGAGGACCCGAATGAAATCCTTCCAAAATGGTTTTGCCAGGAAGAACGCGACTCAAATCCGTTTCATGAGCTGCCTAATTGTCCCAAAAATGACAATGTTGCTGACTCCGAAAGCTGTGAATGGTCGGAAAATAGCGTGCCAATACAACAGGGAGAACTAGAAGGCGAAGTGACTTGTCAGGGGGAGGAATCCGAAAAGGCTTTGACAAATCCAATTGAGCGGATAACGGATCTGATTAATCCGCATATGGAGCCCTGGAGCGTTATGACAGTTCAAATTTCGAAGCCTTCAAGATCCTTTCGGTCACAAATTCCCGATGATGTCCGGGTTAAATGGTCGAAGCATCGGTTAAAAAAGGCGTCATTTGATCATAATTCGACTTCCGATTTTGGACTAAAACGCGGATTCAGCAGTGATAAATTGTGTGGATATCGATGGACTAAGAGGCGGATGAAAAGACATTTTGGGTGCGGAAAATTTGGACAAGACATTGGAAAGCTGGAACAATCAGGGACGATTGTTGTTCTCAGAGGGCCGGGAGGAATGGTTGGGAAAAAGACGAGGAAGGAAGGAATGGATCCCGGATTCGATGAGGCAATGTTGAGATGGGTTGAGAAGAGGATGAGTAAATGGCGAGAGCGAAACCCGGTCCAAATTGCAATGAACCATTGCTTGGAAAATGTTGAACGCGGAGTGAAAAGGGGGAATTCGAAGTTTGATCGGGACCGGGAAAATTTGGAATTGGGACTAAAGGGAATCCGGCACACGAACATGGGCGATTTGGGTCTCCGCACTCTGAAGGAAGTTGTAGCTGGTCTACCATCAAATGACCTTTCGGTTAACAGCTTGAATTGCGGCTCTGCTTGTGGATTGTGGCGTTGAATGTGGCCCGAAGACGAGGGACCGTCTTCTTCAGAGGGGCGGGATGTAGGAATAATCTGATCTGACCCTTTTTAAGACCCTTTGTTTTCCTATTTTGAATTTCACATTGGCGTATTTCCCCCATCCGATGTTTTGTCCCCTCTAATTTTCGCCCCTCCCTTTTCATTCATTCTGTTCCTCACTCGTCCGATTTGGTAAGGATCGAGCGAGTCGTGTATTGTCTTGTTTTGTGTGTGAGCNCCCCCCCCCCCCCATTTTGATGTTTTGTCCCCTCTGAATTTCTCCCCTCCTTTCATTCATTCTGTTCCTCACTCGTCCGATTTGGTAAGGATCGAGCGAGTCGTGTGCATTGTTTTATTTTGTGTGAGAGCGGAATAAAGGATTATATTCCGTGTTCGAGTGAATTTGGAAAGGGTTAAGAAAACCCGAGTTCTACTTCTTTTTTTTGTACTATTAATCACTACTCAATTAAATAGTATCTAAAAGTTTTAGAAGCAATTTTAAGAGTGATCTTGGTCTTCAATCTTAGTTAGCTCTACTATATTAGCTCTATGATTTGATATAAAGATCCTTCATTGAGGTTGTTTTTAAAAAATAAAAGTAGATATTGTATTTAACAGTGTTGATAAATAGGTCGATGATAGATTGGGTATACAGGTGCTAGGTCGTTTGGGCGAAAAGTGCAAGAATGGGCGTATGGGCACAAAGTGCAAAAATGAATAACCTGCATGTACACACTACAAAACGCCTAAAAATCCAAAAAAACCTAAAAATATTCCAACATGTCGAATTCGTTCATAAAATTCCAAAGTTATAGTCTCCGATAATGTCCCTATCTTATAATCCTAAAAAGAGACTGCTTCGCTTTGGCTATACTCCAGTTTAGGGGTCCAAGACTTTTATAGGTCCAATCAAATTTTAAGGGTCCAATCATTTTAGGGGTCCAAACTTGGTTTTTTGCATTTTTCATAGGCCTATGATTTTCGAAAAATACATACTCTAGTATTGTTTTTTCTACCCAAAAGTTAGCGGACGTGCTACAGTATCTATGAGCTATGAGCACTCTTTTTCTTTTTCATGAGCACTCTTTTCGTTTTCTTCAACACTTTTTCATGAGCATTCTCTCATTCCAACGAACACTTTCTTTCGTTTCAAATCAAAAATTCATTTCCAACTTTTGGGTAGAAAAAACAATAGTACAGTATACAAGCTTTGGAATTTTAAACAAATCCGACATGTTGGAATATTTTTGGTTTTTTTAGATTTTTAGGCGTTTTGTAGTGTGTACATGCAGGTTATTCATTTTTGCACTTTTCGCCCAAACGACCCAGCACGGGGTATAGGCCCGGAGGCAATCCAGACATTCGATAACCTTCGGAGATCGCCTGTGCACATTGATAAGCAGCTTGCTTCCTTTTTCCGCGAAAAATGATAATTCAAATTCCATTGCAAAATCGCAAACTAAAAAATTTCGTTTTAGAGATCAGAACTAGAGAAGATATGAGCAAAATTAAACTAATTTTACTTCCTATCACAACGTTAAGCTTAGCAGTCATTTTTAAGAATGTTCTTATGCGGTTCATTTCAAAAATCAATACAAGCTTAAAGTGGTTATATTCATTGTTCGGTGGGGGGGTCGATTCAATGCTGCCGTTTCGTTTCAATTCATTACGGGCGCCGATTCATTGCTACCGATTCATAGCCGTCGATTCATTGTCCGTTGTTCTAGGGTTGTTTCATCGCGCTATTGTAATTTTTTCAGAGGCCTAGGATTTTCAAAAAAAATTTTCAGAGATCTTTCTCAAAAATTTTCAGAAACCTATGATTTTTTTAACCCTTGGGTTTACAACCACCAAGGGCCCCTACCGGCGCCACTTACAGGGGAGGGAGCGCAACAGTACAATAATACATTATGTGCTAAGAAGATGTTAATCTGATGATAGTTGTCGTTGTTAGACCTTTCCCAAGGGCCGGCACTACTTTACTTGCAGTCGGCGCCCTTTTTTTATTTTTAAAATTTTCATTGACACCTATAGAATTTTCAAAATTTTCAGAAGCCCAGGATTTTCCAAAAATTTTCATAGGGCTAGGATTTTCCAAAAATATTCAGAGGCCCAGGATTTTCCAAAAAATTTACAGAGGTCCAGGAAAAATTTTCATAGGCCTAGGATTACCAACAATTTTCATGGGCCTAAGATTTTCCAAAAATTTTCAGAGGCCTATATTTTATAGAAAGGGCGAATTGCCGGCAATGAATTGGCAGTATTGAATCGGCGCCCGTAATGAATCGGCGGCATGAATAGACCCCATCCATTCATTTTTTTTTGAAGACCCGGACATTTTCAGCTCACATTATATCGATTTAAACTTCAGCTCACATTATATCAATATATTAAAAATGAATTTGATATCAAAAATATAGCAAAAAATTAGCTAAAAATGAGCTTATGCTATTGAAAATAGACAATTATGAAAAGTTATGTCCAAGAATATTTTTGGCCAAATTCACAATTTTTAGGCCATGATTTTTTTTATATAATTGGACTAACAAACTTATCATTCGTAAATGACTAATTGAATGGGAATTTCGGGTCTGCAAAATCATTATGCAATTAGTTTATACAAGTCTAAAAATTTTGGAACCTACTGGACTTTCCAACAGGGCTGGACGGAATTCAGGATTCCGAGTTCTGGATTCCGGAAATTCTAGGGTTTTTTCAGTTCCGAATTCCGGTTTTCGAGTTCCGGATTTGGGCTAAAAATCCGGAAAAAATCCGGAATTTTAAGCACCCCTAAGAATGGCATATTTGAAAATATTTTTAAATTCTCGGGCTGAAATTTAAGAATTCCGAATATGTTTGAAACTCGAAAACATGACCAAAAAATTATCAATTTTCTTAAGAAAATGGCCGAAAATATTTAAAAATTTTCTCCGGCGCTGAACCGAAAAAATGATCAATTTACTTAAAAAAAATGGCCGAAAATTTTCAAAATTTTCACCGGCGGCCCCTATCGGGACCAGAAAAAAATAAGAAAAAAGGTCCGCGAATAGACATCTTTTGCTTGTTGCAACGAGAATTCATTCATATTTTGCATCATTTTTCCTTAAAATTTCTTATTTACATTAGTCATAAAAAGATTTACAATATTTTACGAAAAATTATGCTTTCTTCAAGCAATTGCCCCAGCGAAATGCTTTTTTTAGGGTATCGGATGCTTTTTCTCAGAAAAACTTGCGACCCTTGATTTAGATGCATATATATTATATATTTAGATGCATATTTCATATATTTAGACGGTTTTTTAAAAATAAATTTTTGGTTGAAAATTATAATTGCAAAATTCCGGATTCCGAGTTCCGGAAATTCCGGGGTTTTTTCAGATCCGGATTCCGATTTCCGAGTTCCGCCGGAAGTAGAATGAGTTCCGAATTCCGGATTACGGAGCAGAAATTTTTGGTTCCGTTCCGTCTAGCCCTGCTTTCCAAATTTTAAATGATTATTTTCAACAGTGGTATATCGTTTCAGAGAAGAACGCCATTAGAGACTAAAAAATAAATGATATTGCTTTCGACTTTATAATTAAAGGAGCAATTCTTTAAAGATTTTGAATTTGGTTTTGAAACGATTATCTTCACCGATATTTATGTTCTTGGATTTATAAAATGCTATCTTCGTCATTATTATTTATAAAAAACTTGTATTAAAACCATCGTTTCAAAACCAAATTCAAATTGTTTCAAGCTAAAAACGAAAAACCGCTCCTTTATAATGTTTTTATTATTCGTTTTGATCTTTTTCTCTGAAACGACCATTTATGTATTTTCCTCTCAATATCCATGTTGGCGCCCATTTTGACGTTTTTCGCTGAAACGACTCATCAGCAGGTGTTGCAAATGCTTAGGAATTCATCCCGCAAAAGCTTTGGTAATTTGGACTAGGTATATTTATTATTTTTCACTGTATTTTGTTAAAAACCACTCAAAAATTTTCGGGGTCCTTCATACCAGTCATGTCGAATTTGGAGCAACCCTTCAAGAAATAGACGACAAGAGCTCCATCGCCTTTGAAGTGCAAATTCCGTAACACAATGGCTGTCGGCTTCTCAATGCTCAATTTGTTCGACCAGTCAATCGACCCAGCTGGCTTTTTCTAAAATTTATATTCTTATCGATTAAGAAAATAATTTTCAAAAAATCCACAAATTTCAAAAAATGGCCAAAAACGTACATTTAGTAAAATACCAAGAATATAAACAACCAAAAATCATAATTTTCGAAAGAAGCATTTTTCATAGAGAAAAAGCTATCCAAACAGTTTCCTACCCACTAAAACACAAGCAGTTGGTGTTTTAATTGGAAATTCGGAGAAAATCGTTTTTGTAGAGTGATTTACAACCAGTATTTTCAAATATTTCAAATATTTATTTGAAAGTTGGCGCTTATTTAAAGGGAAAGCATTAAAAAAATTCGTTAAATTTGAATGCAAAAATCTTAGAAAAATTAAAAAAACAAAAATCTTAGAAAAAATCTAGAATCTGCAAAAATCTTAGAAATCTTTTCTTTAGAAAAAAGACAGACTGAAAATAAATTTGAATGTTAAAAAAGCTTTTTATACCACCCCCACCCCCATGCTCTAAATAAGTTTGCAACGGTGGTATGTCGTTTCATATTCTAACCAAAAACTTTTTTCTAAGCTAATTAGGCCCTCAAGCGACAAATTGTGCAGAATTTATGTTCTAACTTCTGATATTTTTAATTTTTTGAAATTCGGCCAAAAAGTTCGAAAGTTTTCGAAATATCAAAAAATAGAGTATTTTACGAAAATTTCGAACTTTTTAGCCGAATTTCAAAAAATTAAAAATACCAGAAGATAGAACATAAAATTCCGCAGTTTGGCATTTGAGGTTTGGGCCTAGTTAGCTTAGAAAGCTATTGATGAAACGACTCAGCACGGTTTTATATCTTATATGTTACCTCGTTAGCACATTGCACATTGACCGGATTCTTCTTTTTGAGTTTCAAGTCACCAGTGAACTAAAATAAAATTTTTAAATTTTATACCTTGTTAAGATTTTAAAAAGGACATAGGTATTAGTTCAACTGGTGCTAATTAAGGACTTTAATAAGATGGTTGACCAAAATTGTAAATGAACAACAAACAAACATACTGTATTCTCTCTAAAGTAAGCATCCCCTCTAAAATAAGAGGTCAAATTCTCATTATTTTTTAAATTTCTAAACTTTTTAGCTAGTCTAAAAAAACAGGTATATTTCTTGATTTTTCGTTTAAATTAAAATGAAAAAAATTCTTAAGGCAATTTTAAAAGGGTGTTTTGAGAGTATTGACTAGTGTTAGGAATTTTCTTCCTAATACAAAACTGACTACAGATGTGAATTTAATCGTATAAAAACTATGGACTTCGATTTCGATGAAAAAATCGTATTTAAAAATTGATCAGCATTGTTTAACATAATTCGAATAAATAAGCATCCCCTCTAAAATAAGCATACCCTCATCAGAGGTATGTTGACAAGATAAGCATTATGCTTATTTAAGAAAGAATACGGTATGAAAAAAATTATTTTAAATATTTGGCGTTTTAATTTTCAAATTTCCATGAATTTTGAAATTATTGAGAAAGTAAGCATTTTTCAAGAAATATAATTTTCCTATAGTGCAAAATAAGATACTTTTGTGAAAAATGTCTAAACTTTTGATCATTTCTCTGGCGGCCTTTATCAGAGTCGCCAGCACCCTTATTTCTTACATATTAAAGTACTAAAGGAGGGGCAAAACGTTAGGCCGCCGGTGGGACTGAACCCACATACCGTATTTCCTCTAAAATAAGGCCCTGCCCTAAAATAAGGCCCTGCTCTAAAATAAGGCCCCCCTTTGAGGAGGTTTGAAAAAATAAGGCCCTGCCCTAAAATAAGGTCCTGCTCTAAAATAAGGTCCCCTTTGAGCAAAATTTTCGAGAAAACATGTTTTCCCGGGGCTAATCTCTTCATTCTCATCTCATGCAATTTTTCTTCTTCGAGAATAAAATTTTTATATAGCTAAAAAAGTTTTATTTTTTACTTAACTATGCTGCTAATGGCATTTTGGTTGGACTGCGGTTGATAAAACCAAAAGGCGCAAAATTAAACCAAAAGGCGCAAAACATGTATGATCTAAATAAAATACACCCAATTTTATTATTTTCAAAGGTTTAATTAGAAAACATCATGTTCACTTAAGCTAATAATTAATAAAAATTTTTGGAAATTTTTAAAATTTAAAAGGTCTGTGGAAGTCATTTTGATGAAATTGATTTGTTTTAAGAAGAGGAAAACAGATTTTGAGTGATAAATCGTTGGAATGTGAGGAAAAATTTCACTTGAATTAGAATTTGCTTGAAATAAAAACACATTGAAAAAATAAGGCCTTGCTCTAAAATAAGGCCCTGCTCTAAAATAAGGCCCCCCTTTGAGGAGGTTTGAAAAAAATAAGGCCTAGGCCTTATTTTAGAGGAAATACGGTATCTCCTGTCCGGGGAGAGCTTTCAACCATTAAGCTACAGCAGCACGCTTTGCCCTCCGCTTATGGATGCTTTTCATGGGGTGGGAATCACTCTCGGGAGGCATTTCCTCTTCTCCCTTACAAAGTGAAATTTTTGTATAAAACGTGCCATTAAGCAAAAACTGACAGATTTGCTTAAGAAAATGGATAAAATCTTATTTGGTAATGTTATTCAAGCTTTAGGTACATCATTTCCAGTATTATTCCCAGTCAGAAAGTTTAGCAATGTTTGTTTTTATGCTAAATAGTGAATTTAAATTCTCTGGGTACCACTGAGACTTCCTATGCCTTATATATACTAATTTTTAAGAGAAGTAGGCGCAAATCTTCAGAATTTAAGAATAAACTTAAAAATATAGCATTAAGATTAGTTTGGATGAAATTTATGGTTAAAATTGGAATTTTGATAAAAAAAAAGGCTCTTTCTCAACTCTTCTCAGCTCTCGTCTCTAATCTGTGGCTAAATCTCGATCTCTGGATAAAATATCTGACTCAGTCTCTTTTCTTGAGCCTCGGGTAAATTTGCTCTAGAGCATAAGTACTAAATAATCCATTTTTACACTTAGGGCCCAAACGACTCAGCATGGGGGCATCCCTTGCGGGTGGGGGGAAGGGATCCTGAGCATTTTTGGGTCCTCCCCTTCCCCGATCTCCGTCTAAATGTCAAAATCCACCCTCCGTGATACCCTAAGATGGAAATTTACGTATGTGTAGTTGATTGCCCAGAGTGGATCATAGTTCGGTAGAAAGGCCAGCAGATTATTGTCACCAAAAGACACGATGTATTCATCGTCGAGCACCCTGATCTTCACTTTCAGCTCTTTGCGAACATCGATCAAATCCTTGCGCTCATATTCCTTCTACAAAAGGTTAACAATATGCTATGCAGCACGCAAATCATGCATGCATCGGTAAGCAAGCATTCAATCTCGCTAGCAATGTAGGAAAAACAACAATTTCGGAGCCGATTTAGGATGCTAGGAGGTTAAAAAATATTGTCAAATGTGTTAAAAATGCCGTGCAGAAAATTATAAAATCTTATTTCGAAGCTTGTTATTCCAATCTATAAAAAACGAAAATATGTATAATTTTATATTTTCTCTTTT
Source organism: Rotylenchulus reniformis (assembly GCA_001026735.1). Classification (NCBI taxonomy): domain Eukaryota; kingdom Metazoa; phylum Nematoda; class Chromadorea; order Rhabditida; family Hoplolaimidae; genus Rotylenchulus; species Rotylenchulus reniformis. Next base: position 52,291 of record LDKF01000075.1, on the reverse strand, counting down.
GGTCGTTACAAAAAATCCAAAAAAATCAAAATTTTAAAAAGCCAAAAGAAGAATAAATTTCTGCAATTTACTTATTATAATTTTGGCCTAAAAAGTTTAATTTTTGTTGTTTGTTTTGGTTATTCGACATTTTTATTTATCTGAAAATTATTGGCGGAATTTGGCTCAATTTTTTAAAAACCTTAGCATCTTTTTTTCAATTAACGGGAGGATGTTTAAAAAATGTCCAAGTTAACCCCTTCAGATTGATGGAAGCGAGTTCCCATTCTGATCTTCTTGTCCGTCACATTGATTTTGAGCATCGTTTCACCAACTGAAAAATTCATAAATTATTAATAAAAAGAATTTCTTTAACTAGGTAAAGCAAGCGAAAAAAGTTAGGTCGCTGTTGGGACTCAAAAGCCATGTCCTCTCCAATCTGGGGAGTATTCTTATCGACGCTACCAAAATTCGTCTAGTCAGCCAAAAAACCAAGATTCGTCTTGAACTCCGAAAAAACAAATTTCATGTAGAACCCGCAAAATGGCATGTAGACCCCCCAAGATGGTATGTAGAACCCGTAAATGAAATTTGCTATAGACGAATTTTGGCTTTTTGGCTGACGAATTTCGGTCTAGACGAATCTTGGGGCAGCGTTCTTATCATCCGTGACCTGACAATTCGGCAGTGAAGGACAATTGTAGGGAAAAGTTTATTTTTTATCTCTTTATTTTTGTTTTTTGAATTTTCCTGAGAAAAGTTTGATTTTTTCAAAAAATGTTAATTTTAGATATTTAAAAAAATGAACTTTTTCAGAGAAATTGAAAACTAAAAAGCTCCAAAGCTAGAGCTTAAGTTCCGCATAACTTTGTCTTTTATACTTTTGGGCTAAAGAGGTCTAAAATAAAATTTTCCCTACAATTGTTCTTCACTGTCGAATTGTCCAGGCGCCTTCTTATCCACTAAACTACAGCAATCAAGTTCGCTCCCCTTTAATGGATGCCTTTTTTCTTTCGTTAAAAGTTTCCTTGATTATTTTTATCATATTTTTGCATTTTTCTATATATCTTAAACTATATATATAATTATTGTAATAGGCTCAATTGCACTTTAGCCGTCCTTAAATATTTTAACCGTCCTTAAAACTTTTAACCGTCCTTAAAAAAGTAGTCTGTACGAAAACTTTTTTGTTAGACTTGTTAGACCAAAAGTATAAAAGACAACATTGTTCAGAATTTCATGCTGATTCTAATGGTATAAAAATATTTCTGAAATTCTAACAAAAATGACGAAAAAAGTCGAAATTATCAAAAATTCGAAATTTCGAACTTTTTGTTCGAATTTTGAAAAACAAAATATACCATTAGAATCAGCATGAAATTCTGAACAATGTTGTCTTTTATACTTTTGGTCTAACAAGTCTAACCAAAAAGTTTTCGTACAGACTACTTTTTTAAGGACGGTTAAAAGTTTTAAGGACGGTTAAAATATTTAAGGACGGCTAAACTGCAATTGAGCCTTGTAATATGCTAATTGATAAATAGGAGTTGGCTTTTAACATATAATTATTTTAGCTTCCATCCAAATTGGTTCCAAACCCTTCAAACACATGCCCCTCCCCCAATATTATCCGCATTTTTACAGCATGTTTTGTAAAGGAATTTATGGGTTTTTTTTATTAAAATCTAAATAATCTTTTTTATGTAGATTTTATAAAAAATCTGCAATGCTTCAAAAATATTTAAAAATTGTTAAACACAAGCAAAGAATAAATAATTAAAATAATGCAGAAAAATAGTTATAAGCTACCTAAATCACATCCCTAATGTTTACTTACTCCCTGGAACTGGCTCTGGCACATTATGCAAGAATTGGATCGCGAATGTTCCATTCTCTAGAAACAAAAAAATCAATTTTTTATATTATTAGTTTAATATCTATAGTATTATAATTATAAATATAAATACGGCCTATATACAAGCCCTGATTGGCGTATACGAAATTTAAAGGGTTTTTATTTAGTTAGCCAATACCCAATTTTAATAGTTTATGAAATTGTTAAAATAATCCCACAGATAGAAAAAAAAGTAGAAATCATATTTTTAGGGAAATTCGTGTATTCTTCGTTGGACCAATGCTCGGAACTCGTATTCGTACTCATACTACGAGTACGAAATACGAGGGATCCAAAGAGGGCGGTACGAGAACGTGCTTGCGCGTTATGACAAAAGGGCAAATAGTCGCGTTATGACAAAAAGGTCAAATCCATCTAGAAGGCCTTCTAAAATTTAAAATAAATAGATTAATTTCCACTTATAGTAAAATTATGCTCTCTTTCTGAACTTGGCATCATAACTCATGGACTTTTCTGCATAAATATTTTTTAACATTCTTTCTCTTTTTTCGTATTCAAGTCCCCAGAGAATGGGATCCTAGGTTTTTGTCCATTTGTACCTCCAAAAGCCTCATTCATTATTTCTGTGCAATAAAATATAATAGGTTAATTTCATATTTTCCGCCGATTAATCCAGAGCTGATCTATAATTTTTGCGCATATTGTATAATATGTATATAAAGATAAATTGATGATAATATTTAAAAAAAATTCACAGAGTGAGATTTAAAAATAATGACGCAACAAAAAAATACTATTTATGCTCAATACCTGAAAATAAAACTTTAATTAAAATTTCAAAATGTGATAAGTTTCGGTTCTTTTATCAATTCCTAAGAAAACCAACTTTATATTTATTTTAGATTTTTGGATAATTATCTTTTGCTTTTTGGATAGGATTTATTTTAAAATGATCTAAGTGGGCTTTCTCGGGGCCCCAACCCGGTGTATTTTATTTTTATGCATATTTTTAAACATAAAACAAAATAATGAAGGTAGAAATAGTTTAAAAAAGTTATAGTAGGTAGTAGTTCAATATATGGAAGTTTAAAATCAAATACAAATAAAATTATATGCGGAATTAATTTATTTTTTGTATGAATTTTATCTATTTATTTAAAGTTTAGAAGGCATTCTAGATGGATTTGCCCTTTTGTCATAACGCGCAAGCACCGGTACGAATATGAAGTACGACCCATTTTTTGTCCTAAAACTCGTACCGAAAGCACCCCCTAAGAATGCTATTTTTGGCGAAATTTGAAGAACCTTGGGAAAATTTTTAGGTTTCAATGATGAAAGTTCCTTAATAAATTTTATTTTTTTGGCTTAAAAAAATCTTTCCACCATTTCATTTTATTCATTTATATTACACCATTCATTTTTTGCTATCGGGGCTGCCACCAATTCTTAATATTTAGGTAAGTACAATGAATTTTTTAAAAAATTTTTGCCATAAAATTTGTGAAATTTCTCAAGGAAGTGAGCCTAATTTTGCAAACTTTTTCCCTGCGACACTATGATTCTGATTTTTTCCTAACGACGTAAAATTAGCACAAAATTCCAAGAAATGAAATTTTTTCAGCCTCTATGATTTTATGACGCATAAACATTCCATGTTAGTAAATTATTGCTGTTTTTTCTTTTCCCTCTATTTATTCACTTTTTCTGTACTATTTTACAATAAGGAATTCGCTTCAAAGATCTAGAATATCCATTTCTACCGAGAGACTATTTTAAGCTCCATCAAAGCATGGGGTTTAACTAATTTTTTTATTTTTTTTAATTCTATTTAAAATTTGAGAACTGAGAAGTTTTTCAATAATTTTTAATTAATTTTTTGGCTTTTATTTTCGCGAATAAAAATTTTTGTGATTTTTTTTGCTAGTTACAAAGTAAAGAAGTACGGTTTTCCGAGCACTGGTTGGGTCGATGCAACGACACTAAAAAAGAACCGCGATTTTGACCAAGCAATTTCATACAGCTACAATAAAATGGATCATTTGATCTTTTAAGCCATTTTGTTATTTAAGAGTTATGAAATTTTAATTTAAAAATTTTATTGGTATGGTCTAACTGGGAGCTTTTTCGAAATTCAACCAAAAAGCTCAAAATTTTTCAAAAATTTGAAAAATGGGGTTTTTTCCTATAAGCTAGCACCGACATTTGCACCGACATAAATGGGACTTGCCTTTTTAAGTTTCGCGCTGCATGCATTTACCATAATAAATAAATATACATATAGCATTTATCGGAAACATACGCGGCAGTGTAGCAGCTATGCTGATATTGCAACCATTTCGAAGCGCTTTGACCAACGGGTAGGATTTGGGCTCCTATGAAGGTATAGTAGATGGTATGTTACACGATTAGCTCAAACTGTTCCCTTCATTACCAACCTCTTTAAACACAACAACTCTTGTAGTTGTTGCTATAGTGGTCACTGTTGTTGTCATTGTTGTCGTCGTTGGGGTTGTTGTAGAAGTTGTTGTAAGAGTTGTTGTGGGAATTGTTGTCGGAATTGCTGTTGTTGTTTCCGTTGTTGTCTTCGTTGTTTTTGTTGTTGTTGTTTCCACAGTTGTGGTCTCGGTTGAATCAGTCGTAGCAACCTTATAAGTAAAAATTTTTCTATAAAATTTCTGAAAAAATGAATATCGGCGCTATTTGAAAAATGACCATTTTTGAAATCTCCAGCACTTAAACAATGAATAATTTTTGCTGTTTTTATTGAATTTTCATAATATAGATAGAGTTTATGGCCGCAAGATTTTTTTGAATATTGGGAAATCTTTTAGAAAATTCATTTTTAATTTTCGAAGGGAATACATACCAATAAAATACTAATACAGTAATACATAGCAAATTTGAGCATATGCATTGTACATTCAAACTTGGAGTACCAACATGATTCAAGGATGTTAAACAAGGCTTTCAAAGAGTTTGATCAGAAATTAATTTTCTAATGTAAAAATATTTTAGCATTTTATTCAACTTATTCTTGAGGCCTAATAAATCGGGGAAAAAACGCGAATTCATAATCAAAGATCCTAAAAATCATATTTTGAAAAACTTTCCTTTTTATGACGTTCTAAAGTAATCGCTGATTATGGATAAAATTTTCCATTATAATCTCATTAAAGACTCATTGAAATTAAGTTTGGTAATCGATCTCAAAAGTATTAAATTTTAGTCATATTTCATACTTTGATTCGACATTCGGGCCATCCCAGATCTTCAACCAAATCCAAGAACAATTGGTGGTAATCATCCAAATATGTGTTCGGCCCTCTCTCAAACTCTACTCTGTAATTTTTGGGAATTATTTCTAAACAAAGATAAAAGCTTTTTGGAGGTGTTAACAATTTGGATTCCTTTCATTCACACTAATAAACTTTGTAAGAATCTTAAGAAGGGTGTCAGATCATTATGTTAAATCATATTACATGTTATATCATCCAAATTTCCTAAATTTTCAATGCTATTATACCAATCCATCCACAATCCGTGTCTGCAAAATTATTTGACTGTTGGTTACAATGAAAAATTCATTTTGCAGAAAGGACGGATGCAGAAGCGGATGCCAATACGGATTATTGTATCCATCTTTGACGGATCTTAACGTGGATTGTCAATTCGGTCGATGAAAAGGAGTATAACATTAAATTCCCATTGTAAGTACCCGCAAAATTTTTGCTGACTCGGAAATATCAAATAGTGTTTTAATATCGTCTTATTCGGACGTTAAAATGCCTGGAATTTTTATAACCGCAAAAATTATAATCCACAAGGTGGTTACAATAATCCGCAAATGTCACCCTTATGTTAAGGAACCCGATGTTGCGCGATTCAGCTTTGGTTGGACAATTTCCAGTGGCTTCGTTGGTTTCCGCGTTGGTTGATGAAATTATGAAGCGTCGCGATGGCTTAATGTTCCGGTTTCGACCGACAACATCACCTTCCGACAGTGCCAATGGGTAACAAATGTAATGATTGATGCTTTAAATAAACAAAATTTTCAAATTTTTCAAAATTGATTTTGTTTTTTCTAATTTGTTTTTTTTCTGCCAAAAAGTTGAATAAAATTTTTGAATAATGGTCAATATAATTTTTAATTTATGAAAATAAAATGGGGCCATTCGAAAAAAGAAAAATGCTAATACTAGTAAATGTGAAAAAATTGACGGCTATTTTGTAATTTAGGTGTTTTCAAATTCATAAAAAAAAAACATATGAAATTTGCTGAAATCTGGTCCAACTTTTAAAATAATGCCGGATTGTATTGTATAAAGAATTTTTTAATCAAAACCTATTCCCATAGTTGCAAGAACGGTTGTTCTTCGGGAGCAATGGCAAATATTTGTTGCAATCTTGCTTTAACGCCGCATTTTCGGTGGATGATGACGAGTGAAAGGATGTGGAGGATGTTGCATTGTTGGGCGATGGATCCGTGGGAGGCGGTGCTTAAATAGTGGTCATAGTACCAAGATGGAATAAACAATGCGCCAAAAAGGACAATGAGTCAAAATATCATAAAATTTGGATGCTCCGATTGCGTGCTAAATTATCGCGTTATTTCAAATAGGTTGGGCACGGGAGCACTTATCTATTTCAAAAAGTACAAATCCTGTAAATCCAACCAAAAGTTACTAGTGCATTATAAAAAAGTTGTCAATTGCTATAGTCTGACCAAAAACTTTTTCGAAATTCGAATTAAAATTCGAAATTTTCATGAAATGCCATATTTTTAAATATTTTTGAAAAATGTTGAATTTTTATTCGAATTTCGTACAAATAAAAATACCAGAAGATAAAGTGTTGTGTACAACAAAGAATATAATAAATAATATTTCGAATAACGAATAAATTTTCAAATAATATAGAATCAATGAATAATATTTATTGGTCTAATAATCATCAAATATATGAATGATGGGAAGTGAATAGGGGATGGACCAAGGGAAAAAACACAAATAACGCGGGGATGGAATGTCAAACTTTAAATGGGGAAATAGCGCCAAAATCACCGCGCCAGAATAAAATCACCATACCCATACCCAAAATCTTCCTACTTAAATGAGCTTCTTCCACGACTTCCAGCCCGGCACCAATTCTGGTCCATCTGGGTGGAATGCCCTTAACCAATCCGAATAAGAGTTGCTGAGTCAGTCTCTTTGGACGACTCCAAATGGTGGCGGAATTGGTGGTCTGTGGCCCCTTTGACCATGGATGCCGCATCAAGTTGGCCGTTCACGTGATCACTGCCTTCAGCGCCGGTACGCACACTTGGTACCTGAAGGACTTACGTATCCGCCGGATGACCATCCCTTCAAGCCAATGCACTCGCCCTCGGCGGAAGTTCAGAACTTGGACCGATTCGTCGGTGCGGAACATATCCGGTTCCATTTTGCTCTTGTGCATGTCCAAACCCGATGCTGAGTTTCTGCGGCGTTTTGTGCCTGAAATTTCTCTGGATCTATGTGTTCCGGATTTCCTTCGGAGTGTGCCTCTTCCCATTTTGTTTCCTGGGGAATATTCAGTGCCCGAATCCATGGGATGACAAGCAAATCATGGCATATTCCCTTGCTCACATAAGCTTTTAGCTTCATAGGCATCTGCTGCCCATATTTCACCAAACACTCCATTTTGCCCTGAATCTGCATGCGCTTGCCGTTGCAATTTTTGATGTCCACTTCCGGATGAATCAACTTCGGTCTCATGAGCTTTTTCCATGTTTCCGAACTCAAAACAGCAACTTGTGCGCCTGTGTCAACCTTCATGTTGACGTCAACACCATTGATGGTGGCCGGAATTGTCACCAATCCAAATTTTCTATGCCCGCTGCCAAGCAATGAGCGCTCAATTCAACCCTGTCCATAGCCCACGAAGATTTCTGCTTCGCCATCTTTGCCTTTTTCTTCGGTTCCTGACACATGTTGGCAAGATGGCCCCGTTGGTGACACCTGAAGCACGTCGAATTTCTGTGCTTACATCTTCGAATCGAGTATCAGCCCGTCCACATGCAGAATATTCTTCATCGGATGAATCACTGCGGACCGACTCATTGTCCTTCGGTTTCGGCTTATGCGTTTTCTTTCCCTTTCCATGCCGTTCTTTCCACTGCTGCGGGTGAGCACGGACTGCATTCGCCTCCATGTGGGCCCTACTGGGCTGTGCGAGCGATTTTGCACTGTCAGCATGTAAGTCCGGCATTCCTCATCCAATTTTTCCAGTATCAAATCTTCATTTCGCTTGCGCGACTCTTCAAGCAACTGCAAGCATCGCTGCCGCTAGTCATGGTGCTCGTCCTGCAATCCAGCGATCATGATAAGACATTTCAACGTCTCCTTCGACAAATCCAAATCCGAATCACACGCGGCTTGACCTTGGAAATGAATTCAGCAACTTCTTGTCCGGCTGCTTGTTTCAGCTTAAGGCATTCAAATCGACGGATGAAGTGATCGCGAGTCATCAAAGAGCAATTTTAGTCGCTTGACGACGTCCTTGAATTTCAGCTCATCCGGAATTTTCGGCAGGATGCTGTCCGCAAATCGCGCGTACTCGGGTTCATTCAACTTCCCGACTAGCAAGCGGACTTTCGTAGCATCCTCGAGATCCTTTTCCTCCTCGATGTACTTGCCGTATCTTTTGTACCAATGCTCAAACGTAAAGCCGCTGTCTGGGGTCATACGCGAATTTTCCAATGCGTGAGTCTAGCGACGACGCGAGCAGCACTGGCCAACCCTGAACTTGAACTCTGGCCACTCTGTTGCTGCATCAGTTTCTGAATTGCAGCACCTTGCTGCTGAATTAGAGCCATGAGCTGTTTCATTTGGTCCTCCATCTCCAAATCCTGATGAATCTATTACAATGCGCGCTCTTTTCTGCCCTGATTTGCACTTGCAAATACTCTCTCTGTCGCCTAGACAGGGTTAAGAGCGTGCGCTTTTGTTGAACTGTTGAATATCGCCTAGACACTCAACAGTAGCGCAAGAAATCGATGGATGTGTGTGGAAAGTGACGGAGAAAATGAGGTTGACTATCAAAATTGGAGAAGCTTGTCCAATGACGCGATTTAAGTCTAAATTTCACAATTAGCAAAAGGCGATGTCCGAATTTTCCTGTTTCAAAAAGGGAAAACAGCACTAATTTTTCAGACCTCTGTCGAATGTCCCAAATTCTGTCGACAGTCCTCTGAAATCCCGTTGCTGACTGCGCCAAATTTGTTGTGTATTTACTCCGAAATAACAACAAAGAATATAATAAATAATATTTCGAATAACGAATAAATTTTCAAATAATATAGAATCAATGAATAATATTTATTGGTCCAATAATCATCAAATATATGAATGATGGGAAGTGAATAGGGGATGGACCAAGGGAAAAAACACAAATACCGCGGGGATGGAATGTCAAACTTTAAATGGGGAAATAGCGCCAAAATCACCGCGCCAGAATAAAATCACCATACCCTATCCAACATAAAACATAAAATTCTGCAAAAATTTGTTTTTTTTTTGTACTTTTGGTCTAACAAGTCTTGCAAAATAGTTTTTAGTTAGATTATAGCATTTGACACTTTTATAACGCACTATACCTTTTGGATAGATTTGAACTTTTTGGAATAACGCGCAAACACCATCAGATTGGGCCTAATAATAATTTAACTAATCGTTGATTACAGAGTACCCTCGAACGGAATAAATATAGTTCCCGGGAAAAGAATACTCGTTATGATTGAAATTTTTGAATTTTCAGGAGATTTCGAAAAATAGTCCAAAAATAATCGAGCAAAATCAGGCTAAATGGTAATTCGGTTTAATAACTCATTGTCTAGTGGCGCATTGGTTGCTAGCTAAACAAAAAAACCTTTGCAGTGGTTGAACATTGCCAGGGCGATAAAGAAGAGAGTCAAAAGGATGTGGAAATTGATTCCGGCCATTTTTAAATGGCGTCTAAAAAGGAAATTTCATTTTATATTGGTATTAGGGCGTAATTAATAAATTGAATAATATATTGCTAAAAAGGTCATTAAAAGCAAATCCTTAGAATAATTTTTCAACTTGTTTAGACCAAATATAATGTAATTCTATCTTTTTCCCTGAAAAGATTTCGAATTGTTCGAAAAATCCTTTTTTGATATTTCGAACAATATCGAAATTTATCAGGAAATCAACTGATGAAAGTCCCATGATAGAGCATAAAATTTTGTCTAATTTTGTTATCATAGTTTGGTCTAATTAGGTCGAAAAATTTTCATTGAACATGGTTTTAACGGCACATTTTCGGCAACAAACCGGGATTACCAAGTAAAAAACTAGGATTTCTTTAAATACTGGATTTTTTGTCAAATCTAAATTTCTTATTTACCGGTATTCATCCCAAAGAGAATCCAACATTAGGAACCCGCCAAATGAGGAATCGAACAACTTGGAGAATCGATAGTTTAAATTTAAAGATCAATCCTCAAGATTTTCTCATTTTGTTTTTTAGATTTTTTGTGAAAGTGCCGAATTTGGGGATCTTCAAGTGCGAGTCCTCAAGTTTCGCAAGACTATTCATTTTAAGGTAATACACATGGGTTAAAAAATAATTTCTCAAGAAATCGTTGATTTCTTGGGTTTTTTAGACTTTCAAAGGTATAGAATCCGATTCTCTATTGGACTAAACACAAATCTTTAGCATTTGATTTTCATATGAGGTCATTTCATGGCAAAAAATTAAGAATAATGCATAAAATTTCATTAAATGATCTAGAAATGTTATACATTGGATTTGGTTCATATATCTAGTCTTCTACGCTTTAAGCATATTAGGTAATAAGATCTCGTGTGAAACTCGTACCAAAATGGTATTAGCTTGATTTTGGCATCAAAAACAAAAATGGAAGTCCAAAAAAAAATAAAAAATCTCGACTTTTGAGAAATTTTTGGCGTAGCTGAAAAAAATTGCCGATTTTGAAATACTAATATTCCCAGAACCCTAATTAATAGGGTTGGCACTTTTAGGGAATTCCCTATTTTTTTTAAAATAGGGAAACGTAGGGAAACGCTCAGAAACGCATTTTTAGACATATTTAAACGTATTTTGATGAACTTTTTTTCCCTATTTTCCTTATTTCTATAAGCGCGGCTAAATTTTTCCCTATTTCGCCATTTTTTCCCTATTTTCTCCCTATTTTGCCCATTTTTTAAGAAATTCTTCACAAAAATGCAATAAAAACCAAAAATTTTAGATTTTTTGGAAAATTTTTTTTAGTTTTTTCCGAAAAATTTTTGGAAAATTTTTAGTTTTTCCCAAAATTTTGGGATAATTTTTAGTTTTTTACTCAAATTTTTTTCGCATTTTTTTTTGAAAAAATTTCGAATTTTTTTTTAATATTTATTGTGAATCTTCAATTTTTATATTGAAAACATCTCAAGATATGGTTAATTTGGTTTTAAAAAGGCTTAATACGCTTTTTAGAAAAAATTTTTGAATTTTTAGGTCATATTTTGGGGAAAAAAATTTCCCTATTTTTGCCTATTTTCGCTAGATAGCTCCCTATTTTCTCCCTATTTTGGCCTTTTTTTTGTTCCCTAATAGGTCCCTATTTTGGCTTAGGGAAATTCCCTAAAAGTGCCAACCCTACTAATTAAGTTATAAAATTTTATATATTTTGGCATAAGAACAAATTTTGCATAAATTAAAAAGTAAAATATTCGATATTATGAATGCAAAATGGTGAAACGAATTTGTCCAATTGGTTTTTCTCTGATTTAAATGAACAAATTTGTTCAAAATGCCTCATTCCCATGCCTTTTTATTGGTATGATTCTATGATTCATCAGCAGTCAGCAGTAATTTTAATAGTAGAAATTCCGATGTTTTTCAAGAAGAATTCAAATAAGGTAGTTATTATTTAAGCATCTATGTATAAAAGATAAAAATAAAAAGAAAATGTTAAAATCAAAATTCTCTTTCTCTAACTCATAAAACACAAAGAAAGATAAAGTTCTCTTTCTCTCGCTCACCAATATTGGTACAACATCTTTAAAACAATTCTTTATGATATGTAAATTAAGGAAAATCTAATGCTAAATAAGGAAAAAAAAATCCTGTATACCTGGTTAACATTAAAAAATAAAGTTATTAAGTTTATTTGGACAAAATTGTATTTTAAAAACAATCAAATGGTGCTGAGCTGTTAAAAAAACCGCCACAGCTGTAGTCTGACCAAAAACTTTTTTGTAAGACTTGTTAGACCAAAATAATAAAAAGCAAAGTTTTGCAGAATTTTATGCTCTATCTCTTTATTTTTTCGAATTTTTGGTGAAAAAAATTTTGAACTTTTTGTCCGAATTTCGAAAAATTAAAATTGCTAGAATAAGTATAGAGCTTAAAATTCTGCACAAATTTGTTGCTGGAAGTTTTGGTCTAACAAGTCCACAAAAAAAGTTTTTGGAGAACATACTAGGTTTTGGCATTTTTTTAAAAACGACTCAGTCAGCACCATCAAAATGAGTGAAAAAATATATAAAGCTGTGTTTACAATGCTGCGTTTTTTGCTGCGTTCTGCGGAAAACGCAGCGCAGATGTGTTTACAATGCTGCGTTCTGCGTCTGAGTTTTCCGTTCTGCGTCTGAGCAGCAGCTAGCCGCAGAACGCAGAAGTGTTTACAATGCTGCGGCAAATTTTCTGCGTTTTCCGCAGCAGCAGAACGCAGAAGTGTTTACAATGCTGCGTTTTGCCGCAGCAGCTAGCCGCAGCAGCAAAAAATGGCTTGCCGCAGAAGAGCCATCTTCTGCGTTGCCGCGGATACAGTACCCCTCTATGCTCACACATAATAAATATGAAATAAATATTTATAAATTATTTTATTATAATTTATTTAAAAAACATGTTCGTTTTCTTTGAATTTTGCCTATTTTAAATTAAACAGTTCTTAAAAATTTTCTTTCTGAGGCAAAGAATATTCAGAAATTTCAGGGATCTATAGGCCTCAACTTTCTCGATTTATTTAGAAATTGAAAACTTCATTATTCACCATTTTTTCAAGGCCAAACACTCAAAAAGGGCACCTAAAAAGGCATAAAAAATGGTGTGAAAAAGGCAAGAAAAAATGATAAAAGGCATCAAAAAAAGAAACGAAAAATAGCAAAAAAAAACAATTGAAAATCCAAAATTTTATTGCATTCCCACTAAACTAAAATCCGTCTAGGTAAAAAGCATTTGTTTATTTTTGAAGAAATTTTAGACTTGGACAAGATTAAGGATACTTTTTTCTCATCCTCGAAAATTGAATTTTTTCAATTATTAGAAAAAATTTCAAAAAATGAACCAAAATTTGTAAAATTTGTACCAATAAATAAAAAAAAGGGCTACACCTCAATAGAAGCCAGTTCATTAGAACCCAAAAACTTCCCTTCGCCCAAAAACTTTTTTATATTTGGTAGATCCCACAAAAGTTTTAAAAGAAAAAGATTTAGAATTTTAAGAACCCACTTATGGCATTTTTGGTTTTTCGAATTTCCCTGAAAATTTTTGAGATTTTCAAAAAACTTTGATTTTTTGCAATTTTTTCGAAAATGCCAAAAATTTTAAAATTTTTCAGGGAAATTCGAAAAACTGAAAGGGCCAAAATTGGAGTCTTAAAATTCTACACATTTTTGCTTTTTATAGTTTTGGTCTAGCAATGTCTAAAAAAAAAGTTTTTGGGTGAAGGGAAGTTTCTGGGTCTAATGAACTGGGTTCTATTGACCTGACCCGGATCTAGCAAAGCAAAAAATGCATTTTACATAGGTTTAGGACATTTCGAGTCAGCAGAAAAAAGGCGTTTGCCTTAAATTTCATGCCCTACTAATGATGCTTGATTGATTTGTCTCTAATATTTAAAAACAATTTTTCACTCATTAAATTAATCATATTATCAATAGCTAAATTTAATATTTAAATTTTTATTCATTTTTCAAATTTATTTTGTTAAATTGGACGCTTTATAATAAATGAAAAAACGCAGCATTGTAAACACATCTGCGTTCTGCGTCTAGCCGCAGCAGAAAACGCAGCAAATTTTCCGCAGCATTGTAAACACCTTTGCGTTCTGCGGCTGGCTGCTGCGGAAAACGCAGACGCAGAACGCAGCATTGTAAACCCTACTTAAGCAGTAAGCACCCCTCTCTAACAATAAGGTGCCCTGTCATTATGCGAAAAAGGTTGGATATGAGAGACCATTAAATGGCTAAAAATACTAATAAAACAAAAAAAAATTAAAAAATTGTACAAATTAAACCTCTATCCTTAATGAGATGAATTTTTAAAATCTCAAAGACATTATTCGATCTAATGATCCATAAGGTCTGATCTGGCTTCTGGGTCAGTTCAGAGCAGGTCACTTTTTCCGATTTAGATGGATCAGATCAATGTAAAATCAAAAATTAATGATCGAATATTCAAAAATAAAGGATCAGGATGCGGGATGAAAAATTTTGTAAAGTGAGGGAAGGATTCTACTTCAAGGTTTGTAGCAGGAATGGAGTCGATTGCCGACGAAAAAAATCGAAAATCGTAAATCGAAATTTCGGGCCAGAAATGACCGAAAATCGAAAAAATAAAATTTAAAGACTAAAAAATTTTTAAAAAAATTTTTATGTGTAAATTAGAGAAAATAATGCTTTAACAATTAAAAATTTTTTGATAATAATAAAGTTTATTCCCCTTCCCCTTACTTCATTTTTTGGTTACACAGGCCTGCTCTAGGCCGGTCCGGCCCGGACCTCCATAGAAAAAGCCCGGCCCAACCTCCCCGGTCTGCCCGGATAGGCCCGGAATTTTTTTCAAATTTTACCAAAAAATATTTTAATTTTCAAAAAAAAATTAATTTTTTCAAAAATTTTTCTGTCAAATTTTTTAAACATTTTTATTTTTAAATCAATATTTTCAAGAATTACGAACTAATAATATAGTTGATTAAATCTATCATTTTGAAAAAAATTTTAATTAGCAATAAATTTTAATCACCAAAAAATTTTTTTACAATTTTTTAAATGAATTTAAAATTTTTTCCTTATATATAAAAATATAATCACCTCCTGTTTTTGTTTTCGGTGCCTTTTATCTAATTCCCCCATTAGATTTATTACCCTCTTTCCCCGATCGCTGCCCCCCCTCCCCGATCACATCCGTTCCGATCACAAACATCTCCCGCCCCCGTTCGTGCCAGCCCAGCCTCTCTGCCTAACTAAGATGTGTTCGTTGACCAATTTCTTTTGCACAACACCCTCCTAAAAAACCTAGTTTACTTTGATTTTCTATAAAAAACATAAAAAATTCCTCTCTTATGAATTCTGATAAATTTGAAAAATTTTGGGTTACGGGGGTTTACGGGGCGAACCTAATCTGGACTAGTACCAAAAATCCATTGTTTGGGGCGCCGAGAAAAATTTGAAAAATTAAACCATTTTTCTTAAGAAAATTGTGCCATTTCTATTTAAAAATTATTTTTCCTAATTTTATCATTCTTAGGGGGTGCATTTTTTCGATTTTTTTATTTTTTTTGAATATTCGAAAAGCGAAAATTCGAGGAGTCCAAAAAATCGAAAATCAACTTTGATCACTGGTTTGTAGGATTTAAGATTTAAGAGATTAAATTAAGGGATTTAGTAGTTGGGAATCTGTAACCTAACTACACTATTAGTTGTATCTGCTCCAAAACCCCACATAATCCTGCAAAGCCCTGCACAGGTTCCACTCCGTCGCTATCAAAAATAATTTAAAAAATAAAAATGATGGCTGTAAGTTTAAAAAAAAATGTTTAAAACAATTAAACTACACTTTGATTTTCTATAAAAAACATAAAAAATTCCTCTCTTATAAAGAAAAAGAGCAATGTTAAATTTCGCAGAAAAAAACAAAAAATTTTCTCCCACAAAGTATAGATATAGGATTACAATTTATGAACAGAATTAAAATGGAAAAATTATGATTCGTAAATAAAATGCATATAAATTTTTATGTATTTTTATAATGGTTTTTAATTAAGTAGGTCTAAATTAGTTTGATCGGATAAAAGGTGGATTGATTTTTTAATGACTCACTTGTCAGCAAAGAAAAGAAAAAAACTATTGGAAAAAAGCAAAAACCATTCAATAAAAAATCCAAACAAATCCAATACATCCAATTTATTTTTAAAAAGGAAAAGACCAAATGCGAGACTGATCACGGGGGTAAGGAACATATCAAGAAGGTCCACTTTATAATTGGCACCCAAATATTAATAAAATTTAAAATGAAAATTCTAATTAATTATTTGAAAGGATTAAACTTTATTCGATCAGTCCGATGGATTTTGGCAGTTCACGGTTTGTATAAATTCTTCCGGCGTTTTGTCCAATTTCTGTCGTCGAAGAACTTTATAAAATGGTTCTTGGCTATTAGGATGGTCCGGACTGTAGCTTGAAACTTAAATGGAAAATATTAACGAGACAGATCCTTTTCCCGCCGGTCGTTTCCCCGCCGCAGGTGAAAAATGGTGATAACTTTTCAGGTATCACCTAGAGAAAACGAATTGATTTAAAAATGTAGAGCTAAATGTGACTAAAATTTGCAGAAAGAGACATCCGATCTGGCCAAGCAAAAAAAGATATGGCCAAGATAACTTCAAATAGTGGTTACGGTATGGCCAAAAATCTGACCAATTTTTTCAACTTCGCCAAACCGGATGATTCTTTCTGCATGTTTGTAGCCCACATTTAGACCTATGGGGGTCGGGACGGGATCAGGGATGGGCACGGGCCGGCCCGGGCCCGGCCCAGCCTAGGTGTCTCCGGGCCCGGGTCGGGCCGGCCCGGACAGGCCCAGTAAGGGGAAATTTTTCTGACCGCAACCCAAAAATTTTGAAATTTTTAGTAAAAAATGAAATGAAATTTAAAAAAAATATTTTAAATTTTTTATTTATAAAAATTTAATTTCAAAATAAAAATTTTGCAAATTTTTCAAAAGGTCGTACACTTATTGGAGATGATTTTTTATGCTTTTTTTTTATAGAAAATGAAAGTAAACTAGGTGTTTTAGTGGGAAGTTTATTGGTAATTTAAGAGAAAAATATTTTATCTATCTATTTTGGCATATGAAAAATTTATATAATTGTTAAAATTTATTAAAAATTCTTTTTTGAAAAATTTCAAAAATTTTTGAATTTTTTAAAGATGGTAGGTAGAATGAATCAAATATATTATTCGGATTCGTAATTCTTGATGGATTTTTTTTATTTAGTTGAAAATATGCCTTTTAAAAATAGTCAAAAAATTTTGAAAAAAAAAATTTGGAAAAAATTTGAAAAAAAAATTTTGGAAAAAAAAATTTGAAAAATTGGTAATTTTTTCGTCCGGGCCTGGTAGTCGTACGGGCCGGCCGGGCCGGGCTTTTTTTGTTGAGGTCCGGGCCGGGCCGGCCTGGAGCAGGCCCGTGCCCAGCCCTGGACGAGATCCCGATCTTTCGGGATCGGGATTTTGATCCCGGCCGGATTTTTTTATTTGAATCATATATTGCTTCTTTTTAATTTGACCAATCGTCTTAAGGTCGAATATTTTATTTTTGTAATGAAAATATCATGTTCTCTTTATTCTCTTTTTCTTTTCCTTTTGTTTTTGCAGGTGCTGTGTCGAAAGAAAAAAAGTGCAAATACAGTAACCCAAAAGGAGAAGAACTACTATGAATAGATGCTACGGACTGACCAAATGACAAAACGACTAGATAATGTTTAACGACTAAATATCAAAAAATAAATAAAAATAATAAAAAATAAACAAATAAATAAAAATTATATTTTTATTCTAAAAAGTCTTCCGAAATTTTTTTGTTTCTCAAGTCTAAAATTCGAAATCTCTGCATTTAATTTTGTTCAAGATTTTAAGAGGTCCGAGATCTGTTTTTTAAATCTTCAACAAAGGAAGAGAAGTGTTACCGATGAAAATTAAAAAAGACTAACAAAAAGACAAATAGAAAAATTTACGACATTTTTAAACTTTTTTCTTCATCGGGAGCCTACCCTGAAATAGAATTTTTTTACAGGAAATCAATATATTAATTCAGTAAGATAAAAATATTTTTTTTCGCGAAGATATGAGCTATAAAGAATAAGAATATAAATTTTTTTTGATCGATTTTCATCAGGGAAGCTTTTATAGAAAAAATTAAAAAAATTTTATTTTATAAATTAATTTTAGACTTGAGAAACAAAAAAAAGTTTCGGGAAACTTTTAAGAATAAAAATATAACTTTTATTTATTGGTTTATTTTTTATTATTTTTATTTATTTTTTGATATTTATTCGTTAAACATTATCTAGTCGTTTTGTCATTTAGTCATTCCGTAGCATCTATTCATAGTAGTTCTTCTCCTTTTGGGTTACTGTATTTGCACTTTTTTCTTTCGACCCAGCACGTTTTTTGCATTGTTGTTAAAAGCTCCGACTCCGCTCTGACTCATTAGCAATCCGACTAATTGAGTCCGCTCCGACTCAATGCCTTTTTGAGGTGAGGATATAAAACTACGTGAAAACCATGCAAAAAATGACATACGAGTGTCACGTACCATAGGCAGAGGACACACGTATTACTTAGTCACGTACCAAAAATATGAAAAATATGGCACGTGTTTTTTCCAATATGCTCCTAATATTTAAAAATTTTTGAAAGTTTTTCACAAGCCTCAAATTTTCAAAAGATTTTGAAAAAATTTCAATGTCTCTAAAATTTTCGCAACCCTCCGTTTTTTTCAATTTTGTATTTTTCTTGCCCAGAGTCACTTTTAATCGGAGCCGGAGTCGGAGCAAAATTTTTTGAAAGCCGAAGTCCGGAGTCGGAATCGTATATAATAAATATCAAAACTCATTACATCCTTCAAATTTTTTAAATCTTGCTTGGCCAAATGCTCTATCTTCTGTAATTTTAATTTTTCGAAATTCGAACAAAATGTTCGAAATTTCCTCGAAAAACCCTATTGTTCGATGTTTTCGAAAAATTTCGAATTTTTTGTTCGAATTTCGAAAAATTAAAAAAGCAGAAGATAAAGCTGCACAATGACTTTACAAGTTTTACAAAAAAAATTTCGGCCAGACAAACCACATTGGTCCTTTTAACCCACACATTGGCTTTTTTTGTTTACATTCCTAGCACCGATGGGTCCTTCCGCGCTATTAGAAAAGGCGATGAAGACGATGATAATGAATGAATTTATTATAATGATAATGCTATTTCGACTTTTTTAATTTTCTTTAAAAAATTTTACATTTTTAGACCATTTTTTGAATATCCCGAAAAAAATCCGGGATTTCGGGATAATCCCCATCCCGAAATTTGCAATCGAAATATCCCAAGCTCGACCCCAAATTTTAAAAATTTGGGATCCGAGACCGCGATTGACTCCCGATCCCGACCTACCCTAAACTTAAGATCAAACCCCCTACCCCACATTTTCTGACCAATTAATTTTGGGCACAAGAATAATCCTTAGAAAATATTAATACATACAAATTCCCAAAACCAGGGTAGATATATTATAATATAACTTTTACCCAGATTTGGTCTTAAACATTTAGAAATTATTTTAATTTTCAATGTAATGTTCGAATCTTTAAATTAAATTATTTTTTTGGCTTATTTTTATGCAATTTTCATAAATAAATATTATATTTTTCTTTATGACTCACTGTAGGAGTAGCGCCTCATCCTATCGTAGCAGCTTTTAGCGCGCCCCTTAAAGATCCTTCAGAATTCAAAAATGAATCGTTTCACAAATTTATTTTGGAAGTTGGTGTCCCTTAAATATTCCCAAAAACACAATTTTTTGCTTTTTTGTTTTTTGACAAACACATTTTTTGCTTAGAAACTTTTTATGAGGAAATTTCGTTGTATTAATGGGTTCCGGCGGCCCCGATAAGGGCCGCCGGAGAAAATTTTAGAGAATTTAATCATTTTCTTAAGAAAATTGATCATTTTTTAATCGAAATTTCAACTTTTCAAAAATGTGGCAAAATGTGGTATGGGTCAAAAATGTGGCAAATGCCGCATAAATGAGACTGTTTAGATGCCCTGCTATGACATCTTTTTGGGGGAGGATAAGCTCCAAGCAACGCCTGGCCAGGGTTGCTTCCCCAATCCCTTCCCAAATCCCTTCCCCCAAATCCCGTCCATTCGGTGCTTAACCCTTCTCTGGGGTCCCAGCATGCTATCTGGTAGAACCGGATGGTTTCGTCTTCTACTCCGGAAGGTCCATCGCCAAAGACCCAAAAAATGCCGGCGGAGTATGTGAGTTTAAAGGGGTACCCCTGCCTGCTGCGGGCGGAAGAAAAATGAAAAGCGGAAGAAAAACAAATTGTGAATTGAAAGAAGATGAATGATGAATAGGGTCAATTTTTTGTGTCGTAAAGAAATTAAAAGGCCAAGAAATGATTTGCTTAATGAATTAGGCTGAAGAAATGAACGATTGATTGATGAAGGCTGAGAAAGCCATAACCAAATCTCCAAGATGCCATGATTCAGAGGAAGAATAAAAGTTGGCCTTTCTACAGTAGTAATGCCCAATTAATTACAATTTTGGCAATGCGCATGAAAATTAAAGCAGACAAGTGTAGGCATAATCACCAAATCATAGTATTTTTTTTGCCTGGTATGTATACCATATGATGAGTACACTGTAAGTTCAAAGATCACCGTTTATTATACCTGTGGACATGAAAAATGTTCCAGCCTATTCAGCCCCCTTTTTTAAACTATAGTTTGAAGCGAAATGTCTGAATATCATTTCTTTTTTTCTCAATCTCTCTCCTTTTTGCGTGTTCTCTTCTCCATTTCCTTTCTCTTTTATGTTAGATGTGCATTGTAAGAGGCAGTGGCACAGAAGATCGACGCCCAAAAGACCGGCACTCAGAAGATTGAACCAAAAACTTTTTTTGAAGCTTACAAGCCCAAAACTATAAAAAGCTTTCATACTCAGAATTTAATGCTCTATCTTTTAGCATTTTTGATTTTTTCGAAAAATACGAAAAATCGGTGTTTTCCCTAAAAATTTCAAAAATTTTCAGGGAAACACGAAAAAACAAAAATGCTAAAAGAGAGAACCAAAATTCTGTATATATTTACTTTTTAAAGTTTTGGGCTTGTATGCTTCAAAAAAAGTTTTGGTTCAATCTTCTGAATGCCGGTCTTTTGGGCGTCAGTCTTTTGTGCCACTGCCTCTCACAATGCACATTGAACATAAAAGAGAAAGGAAATGGAGAAGAAAACAGGCAAAAAGAAGAGACAGTAGAGAAAAAAAGAAACGATATTCAGACATTGCACTTCAAATATAGTTTTTAAAAAAGAGGTTGGAACTAGGGTTGAGCGGGACCGGGACTTTTGGCAAAAACCGGGACCGGGACTGACCGGGACTAGCGAAACCGGGATCGGGACCGGGACCAAGTTTTCCAACCGGGACCGGGACCGGGACCAGCCTTTAGTAAAAAAATTTAAAAAAATTTTTTTAAAAAATATTGGAAAATTTTAAATCAAAAAATCCTTAAATGGAAAAAATATGCAGAAAATTATGCCGAATTTTTGGCCAAGGGTTTACAAATTTTTTCAAAATTTTTTTAGTAAGTAATTTAAAAAAATAAAATTAAAAATCCGAAAAACCCCATGCCTAGATAACTCATGCTTAAGCCTATTGCTCTTTTTCACTTTTCACGTTCAGCCAATGAAATTTAAAATTTTTTAGATTTGGAATCTCTCTACCCCCTGATATCCTAGGGAGATTGATGGATGAGCAAAGGGGACTGTTAGTGGTTAATACTTAATATTAGGGTTCCAGGGACCTTATCCGTTTTCATTAATTTTTTGTTGAGTAACTTAACGTCTTTCGAGGTAAATTTTTTGTGAAATTTTAGTATGGAGGGGTGCCGACGGCCCCGATAGGGGCCGCCGGAGAAAAATTTTGCGATTTGGACATTTCTTCCTTACGAAAATTGAACATTTTTTTCGCTTACAAAATTTTTCAAAAGTAATTCACGATATTAAGAGGTGTCTGCGGCCCAGATAGCGGCCGCCGGAGAAAATTTTGAGGATTTAGACCTTTTTCCTTAAAAAAGTCTCCTGCTAAAAGGGTCACCCTGCTGGTAGACTTTGAAACCGATGGAAGAAAAATTGAATGGTAAATGTAAATGAATAACTATATGAAGGGGGTGGGAAGATTTTGCTTTTTTAGGCGAAAAAATTAGATTTCTTAAGGAATTTTCACCATAAAACACAGAATTTTCTCTTTCCTCCCCCCTAAAATTTTTCAAAAATTTCGTCAAAAATGCCATTCTTAGGGGTGCATTTTCAGTCCCGGTCAGTCCCGGTCTCAAAAACCGGGACCGGGATTTCCCGGTTTTTGAAAACCGGGACCGGGACTCCAGTCCCGGGGTGACCGGGAATCCCGGCCCGGTCCCGGTCCCGCTCAACCCTAGTTGGAACAGGCTGGAACATTTTTCATGTCCACAAGTATAAATATGCACCGTGATTCATAGGACGAGAACGTTGCTCGTCGTTTTTTCCTTTTACAGGAAGTCCATTACAAAATTCACTCGGGAAAATTCTTCATTAAGCCAAAGAATAAGCGAAAGAGCAGCTGACCAAACAGCTGATTCCCCACCGGAAATACGTATGTGCAAACATTGTTCGAACGGCGGAAGATTACATCGGGAATTTTTTCATCTCTCCGCCCCCATTCAATTCTGACAACCAAAGGGTTCACTAAACTTATTCATTTGATCATTGTGAATGGCCGGGAAAATAATGGGGTCAAAACTTTGAATTTCAATTTTTTTAGATTTTCAAATATTGTTATCACCCAACTCCCCTATTGCGCTCCTAATCAACCTTTTGATGATATCATTCGGAGGTCCAAAGAGACCTGATACATCGCGTGTCTGCGGACATGAGGAAAATGAATCTGAATTTGATCTGGGCATCATTGCCATTGATAAAAGATTTTGGATGGGCTAAAGTACAGTAAAAGTTACGGATCTTGAGCGAGCCCATGAGGATATAATTAGATTGGAAGACGGAGTAAATAGGTTAATCCGATTACTGAATCGATCGCCCAACCAAAAAGCTGAATGGGTAAATAAAGTTGTGCAAAATTCAAACACGAATTTTGAGGTCCTCAAAGCTCAATTGAAATCTCTTGTTAAAGGGTTGACCTTCTTGAAAATGGCAGAAACAGCCGTCGCACCAATGCTCTCTCCAGCAGCGCACATTCTCGCCATTCTCGTTCGCACTCAGTGGAGAGACAGCGCGTAGCGATACAGGTAGTTCCAGCCATAGATTTTCACCATGATGACAAGTGGGATAATGGAAATGAAATTTGACATTTGGACTCAACATGATCACTGGTTTTAAAACCAACTTGGAAGTGTCGGCGAAGAATCTGCCTTTTCCTTCGACGATTGGGCCGAAAGATTTAAAGATTATGTTGCAGTTTCGGGCAGAAATTGGAATGAGAAAGAAAAGGTGACTAGGTTCAAGATCTGCGCTGAAGGACGCGCCGAGACCATTGTTCAAAGAACTAAATCCGCTGGCCATTGACACACTTGACCGAGCTATGTGTGCTCTGAGGGAGAACACTGGCCATCTGCAGACAGCGGGAGGATAAATCTGTTGCGCAGTTTCATCGTCGATTGACACCGTTGGCTGAGGCCACCAATCCTACTCTGGATCCCGCTCATCGCAAGGAAAAAAATTGTGAGGAGTTTCTTGACTGCCTCAAGCCAAACATGAGCTTCTTAATCAGGTTGGTGGGATTGACACAGCCTAAAAATCTTGCCCTGGTCAAGGCTCAAGCTGAGGAGCTTGAAGCTCTCATGTTGGCAAATAGGGGAGATAATCTTGATCGGCTTTCTTTAGCAGTGAATGCTTTGAGGGAGAGCAAACTCCACCAATCCAACCCCGTCCTGGACCTCAATTCGGGTCTAATGAGCTTCAAAATTAAAATTCCAACACCCGGGGTTTCAGACCATTTTCGTCAGGGGGTGGATACCGCCAATCAACATACAATAGCAACCGAGGTCCATCTCGAAAGTGGGGAAGAAATCAACAACAAAGATTCAGTCAACGCAGTTGGTCCAACAATCCTGTCTGCTATTCCTGTGGTCGCACCGGTCATTTTGCGCAGAATTGCCGCGATCGAAGGGAGCGAAACCAGAGCGGGCAATCTTGGTCTAACAGAGCAAATTGGCAGCGACCATCTGGAGGCAATGCACAAACTTTGAGACAAGGCTCGGACAGGAGGGAACAGGTGAATTTCATGGAACAGGTCCAGCAAACCTCAACTTCAACACATTGGATTTCATGGAAAACTTGGTCAGATCATTGATCCAGTTGAACATGAAGAATTCTGCTGGTTCTTCGGCCAATGAAGGCAATTCAGCGGCTGGTGGCATGAACTCCATAATGTCGATTGAGCCTAAAGAGCCGAATGAATATGGAGGACAGAATACTGCAACGAGCAACGAGCAGGGGGTGGGAAGATTTTGCTTTTTTAGGCGAAAAAATTAGATTTCTTAAGGAATTTTCACCATAAAACACAGAATTTTCTCTTTCCTCCCCCCTAAAATTTTTCAAAAATTTCGTCAAAAATGCCATTCTTAGGGGTGCATTTTCAGTCCCGGTCAGTCCCGATCTCAAAAACCGGGACCGGGATTTCCCGGTTTTTGAAAACACATTGGATTTCATGGAAAACTTGGTCAGATCATTGATCCAGTTGAACATGAAGAATTCTGCTGGTTCTTCGGCCAATGAAGGCAATTCAGCGGCTGGTGGCATGAACTCCATAATATCGATTGAGCCTAAAGAGCCGAATGAATATGGAGGACAGAATACTGCAATGAGCAGTCCCCCCATTACAAAGCTTGCTTGCGAACAAGAGAAAAAGGAAACAGTTCAAAGTCCTCACACTTCGAATTGGAAACAAGCGGGCTTGGGAACGATCATGCACATTTCGATTTTCGCCATCACGTTTCTGGGTTTGTTGGTCTCTATGTCATCCGGAGCTTTGATTCGCACCAACCATCACCTTCTCTGCCAAACTCAGTTGGAAGAACTCGCTGGCAGTTGCCAGAAGTCACAGGCTGTAAAAAGAGGACGCTGGATCATTCCAAGTTGCCAATGTCGAGGACTTTTAAGGTGTATTCTCCAAATGCATTTGTACACACTATTGACGCCTGGGTTTGCAGGAAGATCAGAAAGGGGATCGAGAAGTCAACTTCAATAACTACTGTGCCGCTTGAACGTAAACTTGATCCTGAAGCGCTAGAAATCACGCCTGGGGAATGCCGTCAAATTATTGAGCATAAAGAGTGCAGCTTAGGACCCTTGATCGATGAAGGAGGCCTTTTTCACACTGATTTGAAGATTGATGTCTCCACGATGGTGGTTTGTTGGCTTCTTTAGCTGGCGCGAAGCAAAGAGCGATAACTGCTACTTATTCAAAACGAAACTGACAATGAAGCGCGGGGTTCCAGGAATCCAGACGCCACAAGAGTCATCGAAAAGATGTGTTTTTCGAGATGGCATTTGCCGTCTCGAGGATCGGAGTGATTTTGTGGGACACCAATGCAACATCCAACTGTGAGTACACGCAAATTGGAAAATGGAAAGTGCTTCAGCTTGACAATGTTTGGATCACGGATGAGGCCAGCATGCGGCTAACATTCAGGAGTGGAACTCGTAAGGTTTATTCATGCGGAACCGGTTTAGAGAGGAAAGAGGAAGGATTCGCAGTGCAGGACTTGCCGACTGCTCCTAAACTGGATAAGCGCCAAAAAGGACGTCGAACAAGAAGAACGGCTGAAGCTTCGTCGAAAACCTTGGTTACTGAATCAGAACTTAATGCGAAGCTCGGGTATTTGGATGCCCGGGTCATGCAGCTGTTGACGGTTTCATTCGCGCAAGCTATCAAATCGATCTTTGATTACATGGTGGAGACTCGTCGCTGGGCAGCTTCGGCAGTTTTGGCGGACCCGACGGAGTTTGCCAGGACCTTGCTCCAGTCCAGCAACCTAGTGGCCAAAGGGGTTGGTCCAAACTTGCTGAAGGTCTGGCCGTGCACTGAACTGAGGAAGGTGAGTACGATTTTGTGCCTTTGAAAACATTAAACATGGGCAAGTCTGAATGCTATGAGTTCCACACAATAAGGTTTAAAGTTAGAGGAAATAAGAAGCTAGCCTTTTTGGATCCCAAGACGATGTTAGTCAGCCTGACAACAAAATAAGCACCTTGCGATGAATTTTGCAGGCATTGATCTTCGTGAATGGCACTCTCATCGAGGTGGATCAACTCATTGGACGCACTAAACATGCAAAGGTAGGGAAAATAGATAGTTTGGGGTCCGATCTCCCTACCCCACCCAAATTTGGTCCCCATTCATTTCATCATTTGACTCTGTTCAACGTTTCGGATCTTTTGGGACAGGTCTATGATGCGAACCAGGTAAAGATGAGCGAGATGACCTATGCCATTCGCAAATCTGATACCATTGTCGTGGAAGCATTATAAGAGTAATGGGAGGATGTCAGGGGACAAAGTTCAAGAAACAGTCTTCGGCAATTGGCTGCAAGTTGGCAGAGTGATCATTGTGATCATGGTGGGCATCGTTTTTGCGGATTTTCTGGTAAGATTTGGATTGATGCTCAGGGATGAATACAAAGGTAAGGGGGTCTCTGCAGATAAAAAGGTAAGGGGCTGCAGAGTTGTTCAGTGCGACATGGAAGCCATAAATACTTCGGAGCACATTATTAAGCTCAGAGAGTGCGCACGAGTCGATTCGGACTCGTCGATGGAAGCAATGCCGTGATGGTGGATAGGCCGGATGCTAGTGTCGCAGAATTGGGAATTGCAGTGATTACAAGTTTATCTTCTTCGAACAATGGAAAAATGAAAATTGCTTTAATTATATATGCAGGTTTAGAGGTATAAAANGGATGAATACAAAGGTAAGGGGGTCTCTGCAGATAAAAAGGTAAGGGGCTGCAGAGTTGTTCAGTGCGACATGGAAGCCATAAATACTTCGGAGCACATTATTAAGCTCAGAGAGTGCGCACGAGTCGATTCGGACTCGTCGATGGAAGCAATGCCGTGATGGTGGATAGGCCGGATGCTAGTGTCGCAGAATTGGGAATTGCAGTGATTACAAGTTTATCTTCTTCGAACAATGGAAAAATGAAAATTGCTTTAATTATATATGCAGGTTTAGAGGTATAAAAATACGTAACAGTATGGAGACAGCTTATAAAATGGCTGACAGGTGACCAAAGTTTGCTATCAGCTGTCACCATGAGTCAAAAGGCGGTTAGGGAAAATTTAATATTTTTGGTTAGGCTCGATCAGGTCGAAAGGCTTGACCATTATTGTGATAGGGATTGTTGGCCTAGAATACTGCAGATCAGATTAGCTATAGCTTATGCTTGACTGAGTGATTATCCAGGTTTGCAATTCCAGCACCAAAATGGATCAGTTGTTTGAGCTGCTCAGCGTATATAATCTATAAGTATTATATTCTTAATTAAGTTCGAACAAGACGATGTTATTCTGACATCATTATGTTAAGATATGTTGGGGTTATTGAACTATAGATCATAATTGCTATTACTTGCGATAAAACAGACAAAATTCTTATGTTGCCAACTATTCCCACCATGATCCCATTGAAGAGGTCATTTCAGCAAAATTTAATATTCTCATTCAGTTTCTAAAAAGTCAAAAAGAATTTGGTATCATTATATTGGGGAATATTAAGGCTATATAGCTGGTGATTAGTTTAATTCCATGGTGAAATCTGAAACCCGACCATGTTACATCCCGATGACTTGGTCAATGATGTATATATTCTCGTTTAAATTCGAACGGGTCAGCATTATTTTGGTATACTGAGTTAGAGAGTTTTAGAACTATAAAACTGCAGATCAGAATTGCGGTGCCTTGTGGGAGAACAGAAATATGTCATGTTTAACATCCACCATTCCACGTCAGCCATATGGGTGGGGTCACGGTCCTAGTTTGTGCAATGTTTTTGGTCGGGAATTCACGGATCAGAATAAATTTGGCATCTGTATGTTAGCTATTGTGAGAGCAATGAGAGTGCAGATCTGATTTTCTACTATTGAAAGAATAAAGCGTTTTATAGCTCAAGCTTGTTACCCGCTGGTCATCAAAAGCGAGGTTGGCTCAGGAAATTATATTAATTTTTAAGGAAATCAAAGTGTTTGGTCTGAACTTGATATAGACTGAAGTGTTAGACCGAGCCTCAAAATGTTCGGTCAGTTAAGGTAGTATTTATGAAATGGTGATATGACGGCGGCACTTTTTTGACATTTCAGCCATGAGTCATCATTGATGGTCGGGTTGGGAAAATATAATAATCTTGTCTAAAAATGAAGGGATTGGATTGTTTTTGGTATCATTCGAATCAGTATTCTTTGGGGCACGAGATGGGATAATGGATCGAGTTCGGAATAGCCGAGTAAATGTTCAGGTTTCGTGAAGGCTGCGACCACAATTCATCATGGTCGATTAGTAAGTGAAATTATATTGTTTTTGCTCAAAAGTGAGTAAGAGAGGGCAACCAGCTGGTGGCTGCACCTGTTGGTGAGGAGTTTGTGGCTCTGCTTGGTGGTTTGGAGGAAAAGGGCGCTGAGAAGGTTGTAGTTGTGGAGGTAGAGCCTGTCTGCGGACCGGAGGCAAAGGAAAATGAGGAGAAAAAGGAGGACCAGCTGGTGGATGCGGTTGATGTTGATTAACCAAAGGAAAATGAGGAGAAAAAGGAGGACCAGCTGGTGGATGCGGTTGATGTTGATTAACCAACTGGCGGATTGGAGGAAGAGATGGAGGGTGCTGAGGAAGGAGTCGAAATGCCGGTCTGCGGACCGAAGACAAAGGAAAATGAAGCGGTTTTGGGTTTTATGCAAGGTTTTGTTGGGCATCGGATGAGGTCGGTGATGAGTTGGATGGGGGTTCGGCAATGGGGGATTTTCAGATGAACGGTTTGCTGAGCGGCGTCAACGGATGGAGGAGCGAACGGGGCAGAATGAAGCGGAGGGAGCAAAGCCGGACTGTCAAGTACGTGGCAGGAAGTTGTAGAGGCTCTTCATAATGTGAGTGGTTCAGAGAGCGAGGTGGAGCTGTGAAAGAGGAAAGGACGTGGCCCAGGGCGTGACGAGAAGCCGAAATGGTATCTCGTGTCGCAGGTCCAGGAGGGAGCCCTGATTTGTGCTCGGATCACGCCTAAACTGGACGCCTGGCTAGAGTTGATTAAGGTCGACATCAGGTTGGTTTCTAGTATGAAGCCAGCTCAAGCTGCTGACCAGGGTGATGACGGAAGGGATGTCCCCCGTTGAAATGGACGACGCAGTCCTGATTTATGAGTTTTATTGGTATGGGACGGAGTCTAGCTGGGGAGAACAGGAGGCGTGGCTGTTCCGCAGCACTTCCAAATTGAATTTTCAGGCCATGATATACCTATGGATATTTTTGTTTTATTAGCTAATAATTTATATAGCACGCACCAATTCATTTTATTCCTTTTTCTTATCCCTACGCTCGGATATATTCGATGGAGCAATACTTCATGGAACTAATATTTTACTTGCTTGAGGGCAAGAGGCAAAAGATTTATAATGACAGTTTTTCAATGATATTTCTATTATGTATAATCGACCTACAAAGTTTGCTTTGTGAATAATTTTTCAAGTTAACCCAGCTGCATCAACCGAAAAAGCATAGATAATGCATATACGGAAGAATTTAGCTATGGATTTGTGTATTGCTGATAGTAAAATAAATATTGGGAATTTCCATACCTTCCCCTTCCATGTAATTGATAATTGTTACATAAACTTGCTTGCGGACAAGAGAAAACTATTTGTTTATTTTGCATTGATTTATTTATTTATATTTAGGATCGAGGACGATCCTAGGGGAAGGAGGGAGCTGTAAGGGATTCCCTAAATTTAGCCTAGGAAATCACCCATCCTTCCGTGTCCTAATGATGACTCTCCCTCCGTCTCCGTTCTTTGATTATTCATCCCCATCGATTCTACTCTCCGCCCCTTTTGTGGTTGATTTCCTTTCCCTAGCCCGAGAGAGCAATCAGTCGTGATGGATGGATCTCCGGACGAGCGCTCGCTGGAGGAGGGATAATAGTCCCGGGGATTGTTTATTGGGATTTCTATCTTTGGGGGGAAGATAAGCTCCAAGCAACCCCTGGCCAGGGTTGCTTTCCAAATCCCTTCCCCTCAATGTCCATTCGGTGCTAAACCTGGGGGTCCCAGCATGCTATCACTCACTTCTAGGACCAATTCACAGCTCGATTAATTGTGTAAAAATCCTACAGAAAAATCAAAATATAAAAGTTTAGAATATTAACAAATATATTTTTAGCTTTCATATTTTTTTAAAATTTAATCCGGTCGAGCTGTGATTTGTTCTTGGATAATATGTTACTAATGATATTATTGTGATTTTGAGCGATGTTTAGGAATTTTCACTTTCAAGGTAAATTTTGGTTTATGACTCATTTTGGGTTTTATGGGATTTTAAGCATTAAAAAATAGCACTCATAATTCCAAGTTGTTGAGCAATATGCTAAGCACTGATTGATCTTGGCGATGGCACATGTGTACGCCGACATATGGTTTTGGACAGTAAAGTTTGGCCCCGGCTGGTTCAATACATTTGCGAGTCATGCCACAGAGAAGAGCCCTTGAATAGTGACAAGTTTCAATTTTAAAGGTCCAAATTTACCAGGAACTGTCACAGATAATCCGCTCATCCTACATTTCACATAAAATTATTTCACATAAAATTAGGGAAAAATAAGAGACAGGTCTGTTCAATAGATGAGTGCTACATGATTTTTGATTTTTAAATGCAAAATTTTTTATTTAAGATTTTGCATTTAAGCCCCTCACGGCTGTGTAGATAGCTGGGTAACGATAGAAAATCCGGGGTACGTTATAAATTTTATGTGAAATGAACATTTTTCTTCTTTTATGTGAAATGAATTTTATGTGAAATAAAAATTATGTGAAATAACATTTATGTGCAATGAAGGGCCCCCGATAATCCCTTTTCACACACTAGCCAAAGCCCCTTTGGCCATTGCAGATCTGGGAAGGGGAGCTAATCCGTAAGCTTTATCTTATGCCGCTTATGTTAAATCATGCTCTTGATCAGGGAAAGGGCACCAATTTCGTATGGAGTTATTTTTCGTTGATACGACATAACACTGCATTTTATATCATTTTATCATTAAATAAATTTGACATACCCACAAAGCACAATAAATTAGCAATTTTTGAGATTTTTAATACCAAAAAGAAGGGTTTTGATTTTTAAATTTTAAATACGAATAAATTCTTTTAAGATTTTTTTGAAAGTTAAATTTTCATATTTTTTAGCCGCAACTTTGTCCGAAAGTGTCCATTCGCAAAGGAAGGTCGATCTTTAATCCAAAAATTTTATAACGAGAACTAGATTAATTAAATTATCAATATTTTTCCTTTTGCTTTTTTTCTGGGCACTCATTTGTTTCTTTTAATACTGTACAGTATTTGCAAATGTCCCTCATCACTATTATGTGAGGGACTGAAATTCCACTTTAAAATAAATCTTTAAAAATTAAGATCTTGTTCTTAATTTCGAATAAATATGGTTCAAAAAAGCTTCATTTAATATTGATTTCAAACGAACTCAATGAGCGCCCAATTTTCATTTAGCTTAATTGTTTTTGCTTTAATTTTGAAAATATCTTGTTGGCATCTGTAATCTTTTACCATTTCAGAAGTTGGATACTGTCTTTAGTCCGATGAATTATAAAAAAGGTGGCCGCAAGCATTTCAATATCCTTTTCCAAATAATTCAGATAAGTAGGGATATATTTGTACATATCTAAAAAATAAAAAAAATAAATTAAATATTAAACCAGTCACCTATCATGGCCTCATAGTAGATTGTCCCCGAAAATTTTCAATTTTTCGATATCACTGAAGCGGATATGGCCTCCTTCCCTCACCCTAACTACCCTAAAATTGCAAGGTCTCCGTCCAAAAACTCTGATCCAGTGTTGAGAAAACTACGGACCTGGAGCCGGTGCGAATCCAAATTAGGTCGGAGTCGTAACCAAAGTAGGGCCTGCGTCGGAGCGGAGTCCTAAGCCTTATTTTTCAAAAGTCCGGACCGGGTTTTTTCTTACGGAGCCGGAACGAAAATTTTATGCTCGGAGTCTGGCCCAGAGCCAAAAATATAAAAATACTCCGAACGATCAACTAGACATTGCACCATTCGCTTACCGGGATGTGTGGCGAATCGAGTACCATGACCAGTCATATAAGGCATTTGAATCGGGCTTATCGAACCGGTACCTAAAAAAGAGACCAATCGGGACGTTATCATCCAGTGCTGGGTCGTTAACAAAGGTGAACCGGGGCGTTAAAAATGGCCAATATGGCCAGTCTTGCCAAAAAATTCTAACAATTCTAAGAACATAGTAAAATTCTAACAACCTAGCAATCTTACAGAATTTTATGCTCTATCTTCTGGTATTTATTAATTTTTCGAAAATATAAAAACCGAGTTTCTCGCGAATAGTTGGAATTTTTGACAAAATTTCTAAAATATCAGAACATTGAACATAAAAATCTGCAGAACTTTTATTTTTAATTTTTTGGCCTAGCAAGTCATAAAATTTTTTGACCTACTGGCCACATTGGCCACTTTATTAACGCCCGTTTGCATCTCCTTTTTAACGTCCTAGAACCATCCAAGAAAGAGGCCCTTGCCAAGCTTTTCGAAGTAAGGATCAAATCCCGTGTTATTCTGGATTGTAACTGAAGTGTCCATGTAGATCAGAATTGGATGCTCATATAACACTTCCTAAAGCGATTTACTTATAAGCTAGTGACAATAAAAATATTAAAAGAATATTATTTTAATCATTTTTAATTCTAATCAACATTAATTTTTTCATTTTATAGTTGAGGTTCTTCGTGAATGTTAATTCACTATGGAAAGGGAAGCTACTAAAATTCGAGAAACTACAAGCAGATCTTGAGCTTAAATCAGAATTTGGCCAAGACTGGAATTCCAAAAAATACAAAAATCAGGTTGTTCGATAAATTCGTAACAAATAAAGTTTCTCAGATGTTCAGATGGGGTTATTCAACCTTATTTACTATTCTGGCGAACAGTTTGAATTAGGTTGCAGGAATCCCGCGGGGATGGGTCAAGGCAATATTTTGGTAGATATTTGGATTTATACCGCTAGCCCAGTTAAAAATTTTGAAAAATTGGATCATTGCTTATTAAAACTGGCCATCTTATCCATTACCTAAAACGAATATCCTTTCTCAGCATTTTCTACCGTTAAAATATGACTTTTACTTTTTTGACAAAAAATATGGCAAAAATATCTATAAAAAAGTTCAAAAATTTCAAATTTTTTTTTTGAAATTTCGAATCTTCTTTAGAATCATACCTAGAATAAGCAGGCCCTACCAAAATTTTTTAAGTGGATTGGGGCGGATGAGTGGTCGACAAACTTTATGAAGGTGGTAAGAAAAATGACAATATTTACTAACTGGTATCGGCAGTTTCTCTTGGATTGCAGGAGAAAATTTTGAGAATTTTAGGTCGTTTTCTTAAGAAAATTGGTAATTTATTTGCTAAAGAAATTTTTTGAACAAATTTATTACATTGAGATATAACGGTGGAACCGCCAGAGAAAATTGCGTTTTTGTCTTTGTTTATAAGAATTTCTCAAAAATAGTACAATTTTTGCAATGGTATTTGGTGTTAAGAGATGCCTCAGAAAGGAGCAGCCAGAGAAAAAAATTGAAAATTCAGACCTCTTTTCAAGAAAATTTGATCACATTTTTCTCAATTCGGACCATTTTTCTTAATCAACGTTCCTTAATCCTCGAAATTTTTGATAGAGTTCGGCCGATTTCATTATTTTGATCGAGCTCGGCCGAATTCATCATTCTACAAATACAAGGCTGCGGGGACGGGGATGGGTTCCCCGCGGGGAACCCGCGATAATCCTAGTTTGAACTTAACCGGACTACCGTATATACTCTTTTAATCCCTCCGGGGAGAATAATTTTCAATCCATTTTTAAAAAGGGGATTATTAGAGAGAGGAGGAATATTTGAAGCGGGGAGATTAATTGTCGGTTGAAATTTATGGCATTCTAAAATAAAAAAAAGGTGCTCATTTTGTCGATTTGAACCATAAATTTTTCCGAAGCGATAATTCACGCTGCCCCAAGATTCGCCCGGTGAGGGTCATTAGAGTCCCGCCATTAGAGTCCCGCCGTTAGAGTCCCCACGTTAGAGTCCCGACACGTTAGAGTCCCCACGTTAGAGTCCCCTCATTAGAGTCTCCGTTGTTTTAGGGTCGTTAGAGTCCCTAATTCTTCCGCATCCATCCGCATCACTCCTAATCATCTTCCGCATCCATCCGCATCACTCTTAATCACCTTCCGCATTCTTCCGCGTCACTTCTATTCACCTTCCGCATTCTTCCGCCACTTCTATTCACCTTCCGCATCCATCCGCATCACTCTTAATCACCTTCCGCATTCTTCCGCGTCACTTCTATTCACCTTCCGCATCCATCCGCGTCACTCCTAATCACCTTCCGCATTCTTCCGC
>LDKF01000074.1:130179-140344 GCA_001026735.1 Rotylenchulus reniformis | reverse complement strand
CGAAACGTTAGGCTGGTTACGCCCCTGTTATGTGGGTTTTCCAAAATTACACAATTACTAGCATAAATCAATGAGAAAGGATTCTTATTTTATTCATTTATTGTTCCTTCATCTGATTTTACGGATATCTTGCTGCCGGTTTGAATGAAGACAGAAGCACAGACGAGTAAGAGAACCGAGAATAAGAAAGGAATTGTGCGAAGATAATAACCGCATTCGCAAAGCGAATAATTTGATAAACGCGATTAATGCAAGGCGGAGACCGCGGAATGGAAAAAGATTTCTCCATAAACAATAATAAAAAGGATGTTGTCGTAAATTTGGGGAAGAGATCCAACATATACACTATTATACTTATAACATATACTTATATGGCGCTACTTAAAAAGTGGGCGTTTTTGAAAACCCACTAATCAACAGGGGGGACCCTTTTCATTTGAAAGCCAAAAAACTTTATTTTTTATTTTTTTATACTTTTTTAACTATTTTTGAGCAAAAGAGCTGAAAAAAACAAAAAAAAATTTTCCTTTTTTTGCCTAAAAGGGGGGACCCTTTTGGTGGGTTTTCAAAAACGCCCACTTTTTAAGTAGCGCCTACTTATATTATAGGGTAAGGATAAATAGGTCGCTAGAGCAAGATCAATTAACTAAATCCATTTTTGCGATCGAGCGAGAACTTTGAAACGAAAAGTACAATTTGGGTTATAATTCGCTTTAAACCAAACCTAGAGAAACAAATTTCATGTGAAAAGATAGAGCTTTTATTAGCTACAGAATGGGCCTAATAAGCCCAACCCAATTGGCCCAGTCTAAAAAAAGTTATGGCCAAAATATCACACGTATCGGCCAATTTAAGATAAAAATTGGGCGCCGGGAGAAACGCCTTGAACCGTCAATTTTATGAAGCGAATTCCTTATTATAAACTGCTAAAGAAAAAATT
Organism: Rotylenchulus reniformis; assembly: GCA_001026735.1. Taxonomy (NCBI): domain Eukaryota; kingdom Metazoa; phylum Nematoda; class Chromadorea; order Rhabditida; family Hoplolaimidae; genus Rotylenchulus; species Rotylenchulus reniformis. The sequence goes on along the minus strand of LDKF01000074.1, from coordinate 139,404 downwards.
TACAAAAAATTCACACATGAATGATTATTTTGGTACTTTTTTACTTTGTATCCCATTTTTACCCCCACCAACAAAAATTTTTTAGAAATTTATTTTAAATCGCCTAAAACTATTTTCCCTGAGGTAATTTTTGACGCTGAATCCGAATTTGACGTCCATTTTAACGTGATGCGTCATCTGACGTCACTTTTCTGACGTTGACTTCAAAAAATATATAATTTTTCCATGGGGCAATTTTTGACGCAGATTCCGGTTCTGACGTCCATTTTGACATTCTGTGCCATCCGACGTGAATTTTTGATGCAGAGGTTAAATAATTTTTTTTAGAAATTTTTTAAAATTTCAAAAAAATTTTGACGTCAACGTCAAAAAAAGTAACGTCAAATGACTCATTACGTTAAAATTGACGTCAGATTCAGCGTCAAAAATTACCATAGGGAAGTAATTTTCAAATGATTTTACGGGAAAATTTAAGCAAAATTTTTTTTGAAAGGGTGGGCTAAAATGGGATACAAAGTAAAAAAGTACCAACTTTTTTTAGACTTCGGATGAGCTTAGGGTATGGTCATGAANTCTAGAATATTTTTTAGTTTGTGTCCAATAAGAATTGATGCATGCAGAGAAGGAAAACAAATTCGAAACGAAATGCGCTTAATTTTTTTTGATGCCGAAAATATGGAATATGGATAACACAGAGAATGAGGACAGCGAGAACACATTCGCATCGCAGTTTTATTTCGAGTTAGATTGTTTTTTTATTTGTTTAATTTTTTCTTACATATTATGGATGGGCACCCAAAAAAATCAATCGATCTGTACAGTTAGGATCTTTATAAGTACTACAGTATGTACATATTTTTGGCGAGCAGCTTAAAAAAATGATCGACAGGCTGCTGCTAAAAATGGGCTTTACGGATGATGACGGGCACCGCCCTCCACTACTATGCTACGTAAAATTAAAATAGTCTCTCGATAGAAATGGACTTTTCTACGATCTTTTGAAGCGAATTCATTATTGCAAAATAGTACAGAAAAATGGATAGCTGGAAGGAAAAGGAAACAAACAACAATCATTTAACATGGCATGCTTTCGCGTCATAAAATCATAGGGCCGAAAATAAAAGTTTATTTCTACAGGATTTTTACGCCGATTTTATATAATCGAAGGATGAATGAATGGTGAGGAAGGAGGATATCGGGGTGGGACATAGGATCCGGCGCGAAAGCAGGGAAGGAGGAATTTGATCTGAAATGACAAGGGGGAGGAATTCCAAAGAGCATAGCGCTTTTAAATTCCCCCGTAACGTAAGCATTGATTTTGACGATCCACTGAAGACAAAATGACACCGTCAACATCAGCCAACCGCTCGATGAGGGAAGAAGAGGAGGAGGGAAGGAAGGAAGGAAGAGGCCCCACAACAGCAGAGGATGGATGAATGGATGGATTGGATCCACTCATTCAGTCAATGTTGTCCGCCTTCTCTGCTTCTCATTCAGTCGAGTATGCCTGTGCTTTCTCTCGTTATTTTTTTCTCTTTTCTTGGGTGCTAAGGATGAAGAAGAATGGCAAATGTGAAATGAAAGGCGAGACAGACGCAGACCGCCGCCGAACTACGAAATGCATAAAAACCAAAAATCATTAAATTATGAATCCACCGAAATAAATTGTCATCAATGATATGCTAATGTTGGTGAATTAACAAATCTATATACATTTTGATGGAGTTTGAATATCTTAAACACGTTTCCGATATGTCCTATATTCTTTTCTTCTCTACAACTTTGTTGTATTAATTGTATTGTCCTTTTGTTGTTTAGTGGATTCTGCATTATATGTGTATTTCATCCTTTTCCCCTTCTCTCACTCCGCATCATTTTCTAAAGTCTTGATAAAGATTAAGATGTTATACGCAACAGTAGATTGACTAAAATTTGTCTGTTTTACTAGTACTTTATTCTATTCTAATTTATTAAGAAACTTTTATGATTTGTGACCGATGAACATGCATGCAAGGAAGGTGATCAAACTTCGATCACCTTGCATTGCATGTTCACTTCGATTTTCGATACGTAATTCTTTCTATAGAAGTAGAATTGAGAAATTTTTTACATAGAAGTAGAGGCGCTAGTTTAAAGGAAGGACGTTTTGAAAACCCCAAATTCAACAGGGGGGACCCTTTTCATTTGAAAACCAAAAAAAAAGATTTTTTTCATTTTTGCCTAAAAGGGGGGACCCTTTTGGTGGATTTTCAAAACGTCCTTCCTTTAAACTAGCGCCGAAGTAGAAGAAAAGTAGAATTATGGCTCACTAACAAGACACATTCCTTTCATTCGGTCAACTGAAATCCTACGATTCTTTACAGGATTCAAATTCTAATTTTTATATGAAAAAACGTGTTAAATCTTAAAATCCCCCCCCCAATCAAATTTCACTTTGTTTAATTATGCATTCTTCTGTAATTTTTAATATTAAGAAAAAAAACAATTCTTTTTTCTTTCTGCTTTTCGCCACATCGATAAAATTCTATACAAAGGATCGTTATGACTTGTGGACTAGCAGTCAAACGGCCTCTCGATCTTGGCCAGGATACGAGTATGGGTGTCGACGTCAAAAGACCCCGCAGTGGGGCATCACCCCAATGCTCACCATTTCGTCCTCAGCTCGGCATTCTTGCCACATCGTTGATGCAGTCTACTAGCACTTCCGCTGTTTCCAAGGTATTCAATATATATGAGACAATAAATTTATTACAATCACTTTAACATTTGTTTTTCTTCAAGACCTTGCCATCGGCTACAAACCAGACGCCGTTTGACGAAGTATCCGGTCGTTGCCACTTGTCCGACACTCAGTTGGATTCTTATCTGCGCGCTGAAATCCAAGCGCTTAAGCGTCGCAAACTTATTCCGCGACGACAAGCGGCCTTTTTGGATGGGAATGATAATACGCCGATCAATTCAAACACTTTCCGAAAGGCTGTGTCCCCTTTGTCCTCCAATGTTCATTTTAACTTTTAATAAACCCAATTAAAATCAACTTTAGTCCGGAAGTGATTCTGAGGGTGAGATGAAGACGTGTAACCCGGAGGAAGAAAAGAAGGCCATGTTGGAAGCACTTTACCAGAAGCCTCAATTTTCACTCCGTCAGGTGAAACTGATTTGCGAACGTTTGCTCAAGGAACAGGAAGCTCGCTTGCGTTATGAGTAAATTTATTTTGAAAATAAAGAGCTAAATAAACCATACTCATAATAATATGATTACCGCAGATATGAAACCATCTTGAACAAAAAGTTGGAGGAGCAGCATGACCAATATGTGCAATTTGCTAAGGAACAACTTGATGCCAATGCAGCTAAGAAGGGCGACGACATTCCATGTATAATTAATAGACTTAGTAAACTCTAAACAATATATCTTTATGTCCTTTAGACTTGTCATAAAGACCATCAATAATCCATTTATCGAATGCCTTCATCGTAGATGATTTTCTGAAGCCATCAAGAATAAGAATACACACCTTAAATATATTCTTCCGAATGTTTTCAACTTAAGAAATGGAGCAATAATCAGGATTTAAAAAGTTTGCGTGCTTTCGGCTTCATTTTCATCCTTAATGTTGCTCCCTTCAAATCTAAAAGTTAGTTGGGCTGTTTGATCTTTTATATAAAGTATCTGCACTCCACTATGTTCTGTAACAAACTTTGATTTGATTGAATAAAGATAATCTTGTATAGTTGAATAATAATCGTCGATTTGGTCTTACATCTTTATATACTGATATGTGATATATTTTCATTTAATAATCAATTTTACGAGTTAAACAGCCGATAAAATGTCAACTAGTCGCCGCAGCGGAGGCGAATCGGAAAAAGGCAGGTCCCACGAGAGTAGTGGAGTGAATCGTCCTTCAGTGCGTGAACGCCGATCAGATGACAGGTAAATTATAATTAAAATGGATGTCAAAATAAAAAGAGACAAACTTGTTATTGAGCTAGTTTCGTATAGAACTAGTAGTAAGAATATTTTTCGGCCCCGCCCATCGAGGGGAGGGGTCTCACAATCAGTCAGCCGTATTAAAATTTCGAACATTTCACGACCTTTTATTTAAAGAAATGCTTTCTGCGATTTTTTTTTAATTTACAAAGTTTCAATATCGGCGACCACTTGGAATGCCCAAGGGGTTTTAACTTATGAATGCCAGGAATCAAAGTCTGAACTCCGAAAGCAAACGCTTTTTAACTTAACTAGTGGCAATTCCCCTACCTTTTTCAAAAAACTGGGTGAAATGGCAATTTCTTTTACTATAACTATGGCTATGGGCCTATCTCGGATGATAGTCGAGGTGGTCCATGCAACTCGAACCATGCCAACTCGAACCATGGCAACTCGAACCATATTCAACTCGAACCATTGCCAACTCGAACCCAGCCGAAACTCGAACCATCTTTTTTTTTTAATTTTTTACAATTCGAACCGTGAAAATACATTTTTTGGCAAATTAAATTTAGAAAAAGAAAGAAATAAAAACCATATAAAAAATCATAACCGTTAGAAAAAAACCATATAAATAGTGAGGTGAAGGGTACAATTCATTAATTTCTTCATTATTATTACAATAATTTTTATATTTTTAGTTAAAAATGGCAGATTTTATTAAAAGTCAACGACAAACTTGTCTACCAGGTTCTCTATCAACAATATCGACCGAAACATATCCCGAAGATTTTTTTGTCCCAATGCTTACTATATCCATTATTAATTTTCTATCTGACCTTTCGTTTTCTAAATGTGATCTTTCATTTTTTTCTATTCACTTTCATTTTCTAAATTTAATTTGCCAAAAAAATGTATTTTCACGGTTCGAATTGTAAAAAATCAAAAAAAAAAGATGGTTCGAGTTTGGGTTCGAGTTGACTATGGTTCGAGTTGGCATGGTTCGAGATCCCAGTGACCCATAGTCGAGTATCCATGATTTTAACTTGTAAGAAAGCTGAAGAGTAATAATCGCTGAAATTTTTTCCCTAGAAGGATCTGCCGAAAAATTAAGAAAATTTTTTATTGTTATCGCTTCATGTCAGCGTATGAAAACTTCTTATTTGTATGTGACAATTTTACAGTGAGGTTCCGTCATTGATAAAGTAATGGTTTTTGATCTTTACTAATTTTGGTCAATTAAGAAAAATTAAAAAAAAACTGATTTCTTTCTTGGGGATGGTGGCTTTCAAGCATAGAAAAAATAATCCCTACCATCGCACGCAAGAGAGGCCTATAAAGGAGACCTTCACAATTTATGGACCTTAAGAACAATTTTTTACTTTTTGGCGATTTTTAGACCCTTTCGCAATTTATGGGTCCGACCCCCTCCCCATCCACCATCGCACACGGCTCGACTGACCTTTTGAAAGTTATATGTATAAAGGCCGCCTGAGAAAATTTTGAAATATTTATTTTGTAAAAAAAATTTTAACGGAGATCAGTTATTATACACTCAAAGATCCCAATTAGGTAAATATTTTTTAAAATTTAATTTTGCTTACAAATTCTATCATTTGCGGATTCGAATTATATTTTTATTTGCTTGTTAGATTATTTACATTACAATACCATATTAGACAAGTATACATATGCTTTTATTGTTATCCGCGTATCCACAGTTAAATTATACAGCCGCTAAATGCATTTATAATTGGTGGGAAAGCTCAATTCATTAATCATTATACTAATTCGACCTGATCCTCGCATATTTTTTCTCGTATTTTTTTTACATTTATCTACCATACTATTGTCAAATCAATTTTCGGGCTTTTTTGCAATTTTTTCATTTCTTTATTAGAATTTTTTTATCATTCATACGAATTATCTAGAATTAAAATAGTCTCTCGATAGAAATGGACTTTTCTATGCTTTTGAAGCGAATTCCTTCTTGTAAAATAATACAGAAAAAGTGGGTAATTGGAAGGAAAAAGAAACAAAGGCTCTTATATACTTTACCCCACATGAATGTTTAATTATTTTAAAAAGCTTTAAAAGGAAATACAGAAAAATCCAAAAGAATTACAATTTCATTACCTACCTAATCCTTTTGATTTTGATGCATCTCTATAGCAGTTTGCCATAATAATAAGTATTTTGAATTTCATGTGGGGTAAAGTATATAAGAGCCGAAACAAACAACAATCATTAATATGGCATGCTTACGCGTCATAAAATCATAGCGCCGAAAATAAAATTTGATTTCTACAGGATTTTTACGCCGATTTTATTGCCCCGAGGAAAATGTTATTCTTCGGTCGCTAGAGCAAGATCAATTTAAATGCATTTTTGAGGTCGAGCGAGAACTTTGAAACGAAAAGTACAGTTTGGGTTATAACTCGGTTTAAACCAAACCTAGAGAACGAGTTTGGTGTGAAAAAATCGAGCTAATTATTAGCTACAAAATGAGCCTAAGCCCACCCGAATTGGTCTAGGTTAAAAAAAGTTATGGCCAAGATAATCATTCGTGCGAGCATTTTTGAAAACTGGCCGATACGAGTGATCATTTTGGCCATAACTTTTTGTAGATTGGACCAATTCAGATGGGCTTGGGCTTATTCTGTAGCTAATAATTAGCTCGATTTTTTCACACCAAACTCGTTTCTCTAGGTTTGGTTTAAACCGAGTTATAACCCAAACTGTACTTTTCGTTTCAAAGTTCTCGCTCGACCTCAAAAATGCATTTAAATTGATCTTGCTCTAGCGACCACAGAATAGTTCATTTTGATTATGAATTAGAGTTAGACGACGTTTCGTAGTACGTGCACGAACTTCATGAGGTACGTGATACTTTATACTGGTTTTCTTGAATTTTCAACCAGAAGTTAAAAAGAACAAACTAGTATTAATCAATTTTTTAAAAGAATAAGTGTCTAAAATTTCTCCGGCGGCACACCTCCCACATTGAAATTTTCTCAAAAATCTTTTCAACCAATAAAAAACAAAAATAAATTCCGCGTGAATTTTTTGAAAAAAAATTAAAAAATTTGGAAAAAGAAATTTTTTGCCCATCCCCCCCCCCCCCCACCATGCCAAACCCTACTACGACCTAATTTTGGACCTTAAAATTCGTACCTTCTTTTGCATTTTCCTTAGGAAAAGAGTAATTTTCAAATATTTCTCCGGGCCATATCAATGCACGTTATCGCACGCATCTCGCGTATCTTAAAAGCGCATCTAAAAAAAAGAAACTCATCATACACTGAATTAAATCCAGAAGAATATAGATTAAGAATGCGAATGTTTCAATTTATAAGAATTCATTTTTATGAAGTTATTAAATATTAGGTCAATGCATAATTAGTTTCTTTTTTTATATTATGAATATTTTTAGATTTTCCATAATTTACTACAAATTTTCTGCTTTTACTAGTCACCCCACTATACGTAGGTAATTTTTTCAAATTTTTTAGACCCATTTAATATAGAAATTTAGTCGACACAATGGACGAAAATAAGGAGAACGCGCAATACCTTGTGCACATCCTACTCAAAAACCGAAAAAATGTAGTGAAAGAGAATTGAAACTGTAATAAAACATTGAAAACGGATATATTCCTTTGATTAATGGCGTTAAAATGATTTCAGAAATTCCATTTAGGGCAAAAGATGCACCAAACTTAAAGGGGGTCCAAAAATTCATTCACCAAGGACAAAAAGGTCCTGACCTTCAGAGAAAGGAGGCACAGAGAAATATTCTGCATAGAATTATAGCCAAGATATAGGCCTATCATGCTGGAATAGAGATGGTTCCGAAAAACTTTCTTTGAAAAAATTTTGATTCCACAAAGGTCCAATGATCCATGTGTTCATCGAAACAGCAATGGGAAATGGCTTGTCTCTAAAGTGTGACTAGACAGAGAAAATGCTAAGCTTTCAGAAAAACTGCTTAAATAGGATGAAAGCTAAGTCCATTAAGAATGTGAAAGCCCATGAAAACTTAGTTTTGATCTCTCGATTCAATTCAATCTCGTTAGAAAACATGGATTTTTTGAATTTTTGAACCAGTTCGTGTTTAAATGTTTGGCAAAAGCTTCTCTTTTAGTCCTATTCTGATACAAACAACCCTATATTATCCAATTCTGCAGGGTAGAATTTTCAATGGACCTTTAGTTGAATTTTTTGGAGGACTCAATAGGCTCACCATTATCTCCAGGACAGTGTCCCACCCTACCACTCAAATGTCATCCTCAATTACTCCTTTTAACTCAATTGACAGGAAGATGTTTAGTTGTCCCCCTGATACCTTAGACCTTGCCCCTTCATTTCACCACCAAGTTATTTTTCTCTGAAATCTTCTTACGGGGTTATTGCCTCATTGAATTTTTCTAGGTCGAGTATTTGATTGGGCCATACCCTATCCCAAAGATGGGCACAGATTTTTTTGATGATATAAATAAATTCTCATCTCATTGGAGAAAAATAGTTGAGACTCTGGGGGAATAGTTTATTGGATCAATTCATTGATTGTACTTTGTGGCGCTATCTTAAAAGCGGTCAATTTTGGGACTCTAATTTTTTTGAGTCTCGGGACTCAAAATCGACAATTCTCATCATTTTATTATACAACATTGTATTATTTCCACAACAAATCAACAAATGCATTGAATAAATATTCTCCACTTGCCCTTGCGTTCTGTCTAAATATCCACAATGCCAGTACAGATTACTGGCATAGAACTTTATTTTTCCAATATTTTTCCACATAGTGCCAGTACAGATTACTGACATAGAACTTTATTTTTCCAATATTTTTCACCGGTGCCAGTACAGATTACTGGCACAGAACTTTATTTTTCCTAATATTTTTCCAAAAGTGCTGGTGCCAGTAATCTATGTTAAAAAATATTAAGAAATTGCGTCATTTTACAATAATATGATCAAAAAATAATTTAATATAGAAAATTGAGTCCAGAGACTCAAAAAAAGTTAGAGTCCCAAAATTGACCGCTTTTAAGATAGCGCCTACTTTGTTTTGATTTTTAATGAATTTTTTATTGATATAAATTTGTTTTAAAAAAGCGAAACTAATTATGCATTGACCTAGTATTTAATAATAATTTTTTATTGTTTTTTTGTAAAAATTTCTGAATTTTTATTGGCTTTTTGGCAATTTCTACAAAACCGGTAACTTAGCGGTTAACCGGGGGTAGGGCCAAAACCAGTGGCGTAGCCAGAAAAAAAATTTTCAG
>LDKF01000074.1:53817-130079 GCA_001026735.1 Rotylenchulus reniformis | reverse complement strand
CCTTACGATCCGATACTCCCTGTAATGTGGACCTTCCTTGGGCGTGTATGGATAGGATCAGAAAAAAATGAAAAGAAAAGACCAACACAGAAATTCATCTTCAAGAAATTCATCATCAAAACATCGGAAATACCTCCTCGAATCGGTTTTTCGAATCAAAATTTAAAAAGGATTGGACTAAGGAGTTTATTTCACTTTATCCGTTTTTGGAAATCATTATTTGAAATTAATTGATTCCATTGGGCTCCGAATCGACCCCTTTGCTGTTTAACAAAGGGGTATGCTGTATATGTATGTATATGGTATGTATGCTGTATAACCATTGCGCCAACTAAAAACAGTCGAAAAATATCAAATAGACAATCTTTTTCATTTATTTCAATCAGTGTTGGGAAAATTAGAATTTTTGGCTCCGGCTCCGACCTCGGAAATTTTTTTTGATCCGGCTCCGGGCTCCGAAAAATTTCAGCTCCGGCTCCGGGGTTCCAAAAAAGTCAGCTCCGGCTCCGGAAAAGCTCCGGCTATGGTGTTGAATCTCTGGCACTATCTAAATTTTTGAGCAAAAAATCTATGGGATGCATTTTTGAGCAGAAAAGTGCATGGAAAACAACACTATTTCTTTTTTCTCTGTCCGTCTATGTTACCACTGCTCTCTCTTCTTCCACTTCCCTCGCCAAAAATGTGACCTGTCACTCATTTTCCCTTCAAAATTTACGGCTCCGGAGCCGGAGCTTTCGAAATTTTTCACGGCTCCGGCTCCGAGCTCTCAAAATTTTTGCTCCGGCTATTTCAATTAGATTATGGCGCGGCTATTATGGAGCCATCAACAAGTTAACTCCATATTGGCCGCGGTATTGAATCAACCTATATTTTATTGGTCACCTATCAAATATATTGATCTATTTTTTTGGGAATATCTTGCTGTTGCGCAATTCATTTTCTACAAAGATTCTACCCAAAATTTCTGGATTTCTTCTTTTAATTACCGGAAGAACCGTTTAGAAATGTTTTGAACAGACCCAATCCTGCGGCAATGCCACTTATGGCGGAACGTCGTCTTCCACCCCCCGATATGTTCAGAGGGATGCCAGTCAAATTTTCCGGACAAGCATTCAGCGAATCTGAGCTACTCAATGACCTTCCGAAAAAGCAGTTCATCGGCCGATGCCGTCTTTTTGTCGGCAATCTGCCCTTGGAAATAAAGGAGGCCGAATTGAAAGAGTTATTCACACCACACGGTGACATAGCCGAATGCTACCTGTCTGGCAAGGGCTTTGCTTTTCTACGCTTGGTATAGTTTTTTCACCATATGCTTTTTTACATTATTAAAAAATTAATCGTTTGATTGCTGATTTAAACATCGCGATTGGATTTTTCACCTTATCAACAACCCCTCCCTCCTGCTCTTTTTGGCTAATGATGAGAGGGGTTTTAAATTGGCAATTTCGATATATGCAAATTTTTTGGCCATTATTTTTTCTACGATATTCCATTCCGAGTGCTATCCCTGCACGGCGGACCAACCCCGACCGATGGGCACGATGGTCAAAAGTTTTTTCACTTACTTTTTTCAAAAATGTGTAGATTTAGATAAAAGCTTTTTTATTTTGAATATAAAATATCCTTCTATCAGATTTTGTATTAAAATCTAGAAAGTAAGTTAGAACTCGTGAGAATTTTTAAGAATAGTGTTATTCTCGATGCCCATGTTGGTCCGCTGTGTCCCTGTGAAATCTGCTGCAACGCCACATTTCCCTACCCTCCGCCCATTATTGATCCCATTATGAAAATTACATTAGATTCCTCTATTATTGTCCGTAAAAGTTATCCATTTATAAATTTGAGAAATTTCCATTTATTTTCTGCTATAAGCTACGGTCACATTGCACCCGCAGTGCGGGACGGAAACCCGCTGCGGGATGCGGAATCCGCACAAGTGGTCACATTGAGCCCGCATTGTGGGACGGGAATCTGTTGCGGGATGCGGGCCCCGCACGAGTGGTCACATTGACACAGGGAAAATATAGGAGTTTCTATTTTATAAATTATAATATTATTGTAAATAATCATAAGATCATTAAAGATATTTATAATAAAAATATAGGGTTTTTAAAGGATAAAAATTATAGATTTTAATAATAAAAATATTGGAATTTTATTAATAAAATTAGTTTTCAAATAAAAATATAGGATTTGTTATATAATAGTTTTAAGAGAAAACATTATTAGAAAAATTTATTTAGCAGTTATTTCTTTTCAATTACCAATACATAGTATAGGCAATAATCAAATCATCGTATCTATCTTGCCAAGGAACTTTCCCTTCAGCATTAAAGTATTGCAACAATTTTTCACTCATCTGCACTGCAGATGCAACCGGAACGTCTCAATCGCAATTTGGACCACACTTGAACTTTTTGCCATTCACATTTTTTGCAATCAGCAATTTGATTTTTACTATGTTTTCTTGTCAGTATTTATTCTACAATTCAAAATCGCTTTTCTAATAATCCAAAACGAATTATTTGGTTTTAGTTTTAGAACCAATTTTTAATTCACAAATTGTGAGCATATACAATTTTTTAATCAGATTGAATCATAATATTTACTATTAAATAAGTACATTTATTCATTAAATTTTATATTTCATTATATTAATTTATATTTTTAATAATAATTTATTAATCCCTACATCAAAAATAAGCATTCGGACTTCACGTCGACTGCTTCTACGGAGCGGGTCAACCCCCGAAAGGGGCCAAAGGTCGACAACACCTACTCCACACCTCGACAACGACATCGTCGGGCTCCTGTGGGGTTTTTTCGCCACCCGGCCCAGCTGATCCAGCCAGCTGGTGCCGGATTCTCCTGTTAATCGCTGGAGATGTTCATCCAAACCCCGGCCCACCAATCCGCTGGGCCCGGCTACATCCATCAACAACAGTCGACCTGGATCAATTCAAGATCCTGCAGTTCAACGCCAATGGGATCAGTGGCAAGCTGGACGACATTCTGTGCTTCATGCACGAAAACGACATCTTGCTGGCGGCAATCCAAGAAACAAAGTGGGGCCNTTCGGCTGGAATAAATTATGCAGAATTGTAGCCAAAATATATTTATGGCCTATCCTAGTGAGGCATTGAACTGCCTATGTAAATGTGGTGAATTGTACCAAAGGCACGCCGAAAAAAATAAAATAAAATCCATTGCCATTTGTAGCCCAAATAAATATGAAAATGCCGTGGTACTCTATCCTTTGGAATGGACCCCAAGCAATCGGGGTGCTGCAACTCGAGAACTAAATGACAAATAAATTTCCCAAAACCTTTCCTTGAATAAAATTACAATAGCAATAATGAAATAAATATTGATTAATAAATTGAAAATCACCGGAATGACCTGAATATCAAGCGTTTCCATGTAAAAAGGACTTCACGTCGACTGCTTCTACGGAGCGGGTCCACCCCCGAAAGGGGCCAAAGGTCGACAACACCTACTCCACACCTCGACAACGACATCGTCGGGCTCCTGTGGGGTTTTTTCGCCACCCGGCCCAGCTGATCCAGCCAGCTGGTGCCGGATTCTCCTGTTAATCGCTGGAGATGTTCATCCAAACCCCGGCCCACCAATCCGCTGGGCCCGGCTACATCCATCAACAACAGTCGACCTGGATCAATTCAAGATCCTGCAGTTCAACGCCAATGGGATCAGTGGCAAGCTGGACGACATTCTGTGCTTCATGCACGAAAACAACATCTTGCTGGCGGCAATCCAAGAAACAAAGTGGGGCCCAAAGAACGCAACTCCAAAGCGGCCAGGCTACTCCTTCGTTCGGCTGGACCGAACCGACAACCGTGGCGGCGGCCTTGTCTTCATTGTGAGCGACAAGATTCCGTTCCATCTGTCCAAGGACTACGCCATCAACGACGACCACAGCGAACTACAATCGCTGGTCATCCACTCCGCCAACGGTCCGGTCATCATCCACAACATGTACGTCCCACCATCAGCCAGCTGCTCAAGCGGCTTCGTCCCCAGCCTCGACTTCTTGGGCGACAAGGACTTCCTGTTGCTCGGCGACATCAACGCCCACAGCGACCTCTGGGACTACTCAGCGGATGAAGACGCCCGTGGTTCAGCCATTGCGGATCAGCTAGACAACGTCGACGCTGTTTTCCTCAACAACGGACAACCAACGCGTGTGGCATCCAGGCAAGGCCAGGTCATCTCCACGGCCCCGGACATCACCCTATGCAGCGGCTCCCTTGCGCCATCGACAACCTGGTCAGTCGTCCATGCCCTGGGCAGCGACCATCTTCCCATTGTGATCACCTTGGCAACCGCAGTGCACACCGTCCCCGCTCCACGACGACAGTTCGTCAACTTCAGCAAGGCCAATTGGGACGCGTTTGCGAAGGACGTCGACAACAGTTTGTCCGCACTCCCGCCACCCGACAACGTGAACAACGGGGAGATCCGCCTCCGCTCCGCCATCCTCAAAGCTTCAGGGCGCCACCTTCCGGCCGGCCGCATCCCAAAGATCCGCCCGTACCACCCCCCTGAAGCCTTCGCGTTGGCCAAGGAACGAGACAACATCCGCCGTCATGACCCCACGAGCCCCCGGATTGGCCAACTCACCAAGCGCATCGCCGCTGCTGTGACAACATTCCGTCGCACCATCTGGCTCGACTACTTGCAGCAATGCAAGGCTGGCTCCAAGAAGCTATGGAACGCGATCAAGAGCATCAATGGGGCTGAGCCTCCAAAGAACAACAATCCTCTGATATTCAACGGCGTTCCATGCCTGGACAACAATAAATGCGCCAACAAGCTCAACGCCCTGTTCCACCAACGACCAAGCGGCAAACCCATCGGCACTGGTCGAGCAGCCAAGCGACTGATCACCGCGCAGGCCAAAACTGCAATCCATACCCCATGGACGGCCAAGGACGTGGCGGAGGCTATCGAAGCTTCCCAACCCTCCAAGGTTCTGGGCCCCGACAACATTTCGGCCCTTCACCTGAAACATCTCGGCCCAATCGCCCTTCAGTACATTGCGACACTGTACAACAAGTCCATGGAAACCGGCCTCATCCCTCACGTGTGGATGAAGGCCCGCGTCATTCCGCTTCCAAAACCGGGCAAAGACAACAGCGCGCCGGACTCTTACCGTCCCATCAGCCTTCTCTCTCCAGTCGCCAAGATTCTTGAGCGCCTGGTACTACCTGCACTTCAACTGCACCTCCCGGTCCCCGAACATCAGCACGGATTCCGCAAAAAGCGCAGCACAACAACAGCCCTGATGGACATCCACCAGTTCATCACCGGCGGTCTGAATCGTCGACAACCGGTGGAACGAACAGTCGCGGTCGCACTGGACCTGTCCAAAGCGTTCGACACCGTCGACACTCGTCAACTGGTGACCGACATCGCGTCAACGGACCTTCCGCCGCTCGTCAAACGATGGGTCGTGAACTACCTCCGCGGACGACAATCCAAGGTCGAGTTCCGAGACGTCACCTCCAAGTGTCGGGTCATCAGACAAGGCGTTCCGCAAGGCTCGGTCATCAGTCCTGCCCTGTTCAACTTCTACACGGCATCGCTCCCGGAACCCCCGGCGGGCATCCACATTACAACTTACGCCGATGACATCACAGTCCTGGCCAGGTCAGCAGACTACAGAGTTGCAGGTGCTGCCATCAGTGACTACCTGAACAACAGTGTGGTCCCATGGCTGGAGGCCCGACGACTCCGTCTGTCCACGCCAAAAACAACGGCAACAGTCTTCACGACTGCCACAATTGAACATCGTGCCGACCCGAAGGTCACCATTGGCAACGTCTCCATCAGAACAACCAAGCACCCGAAGATCCTCGGTGTTACCTGGGACCCAGCTGTGACATTCAAGGAACACGCATCCACCATCCAACAGAAAGTCCGCAAAAAGAACAACGTCCTAAAGGCACTTGCTGGTTCATCATGGGGCAAAGAGAAGGAAATCCTTTTGACAACGTACAAGGCCATCGGCAGAAGTGTCATCAACTACGCGGCTCCAGTCTGGTCCCCCCAACTGGCTGATACGCATTGGACCAACCTTCAGCGCTGCCAGAACTCCGCCATCAGGACGGCAACAGGTTGCACACTTATGTCGCCGATCGACCACCTACACAACGAGAGCCTTATGCTTCCAGTCAAGGAGCATAACTACATGCTCAGCAAGCAGTTCCTTGCCAAATGCCGCCATCCATCCCATCCAAACTACCTCGCTACAAACGACGTCCCAGCCAGGCTCATGAAGCAGACGCTTCCGTCCAAGTTCTGGAAGGAAGTCGATCAAGCTCTGCAGGCCGCGGACAATGACCACAACAAATGCAGCGCCAACATCCACACGACTACAGTCCAATCGGCTAAGCAGAGACAACGGAGCGCTGTTCTGGGTCGGTCACCCCACCCATCAGCCCCAGTGAGAAGGAACTGCCCAGAGGCGTCCGCACCAAGTTGGCACAACTCAGGTCGGGCTACTCACCGCTGCTCAACAGCTACATGAAGCGGCTTGACAAATCAGTGCGCGATGCGTGCCCACTTTGCAACCGGTCCCCACACAACGTTGATCATCTCTTCAAATGCCGTGCCAACCCAACAACATTGACAACTACAGACCTATGGACAAATCCCAAAGCAGTGGCGAAATTCCTCAACCTGGAGCCCGACCCTAACCAGACATGAAGGATGTGGCTACAACAACAACAACAAAATAAGCATTCCCCGCAGTGCGGGCCCGCAAACTAGGACGAGCTCAACGTGGAAAATTTCCCCGTTTGCGGGGCCCGCATGCGGGATTCCGCACCAATGTGACCACTCATGCGGGCCCCGCATCCCGCAGCGGATTTCCGCAACGGAATCCCGCAGTCAATGTGACCACTCATGCGGGGCCCGCATCCCGCAGCGGGTTTCCGTCCCGCATTGCGGGTGCAATGTGACCACATTTGCGGGCAAATTTTGCGGATTCCGCATCCCGCAGCGGAAATCTGCATCAATGTGACCAAGGCCATACGCATTATTTTGAAATCCTCTTCTCATCAGCTGATAGTGAGGGGCGGAGAAAGAGAATGATGTAAGAGAATGGGGAGGAGAGAGAAGGGAGCGTGAGAAAGGAGTGGGAGAAGGAAGAGAATGGAGGCGGAGAGAGAGAATAGAGCGAAGGGAGTGAGTGAATGAAAGAGAGATTGGATGAGAGAAAAGAAAGGCAGGGAGTAAGAAGAGAAAGGAACGAAGGGATAGGAAGCATCAGGAGAAAGGATGATGAGGAAGAAAAAGAGTTAACCGATGAGGTTAAATACATGGGTATCGTCAACTTTTTTTCTGGTCAAAACTGATTTAACCAATTATCATTGATATTATCCGTCTCTTTTATCATTTTATATAGATTATATAGATATAAACACTATTATCCGTCTCTTTTATCGTTTTATATAGATATACCTATACACTATATATACTGATCCGTTAATTTTTTGCCTCGAGTCGTTTGAAGATGTGAATATCGAAAATTTGTACAACGAAAATAAATATTATGCCAATAAATAATTTTATGTAAAATTACGTTTATTTAGGTGAGTTGTGAGATGATCAGCATTTTCTTTATTTTATTGAATACATGGGCCACACATTATGATTTTTCGTTTTATATTCGTCTTTTAGGGTCAATCTGCTTTTAATGTTCTCTTTGATAATCGGGTTTTTTCTGAACTAAACGGTTTTGAACACTTTCTATGAGACCCTTATACATAACCAAATCCTACATATTTTACTAGTTTTATTTATGGTTTAACACTATCAATATTATTGTTTTTCAGGATACCCGTGCTCATGCAGAAAGCGCAAAAGAGGCTTTAGATGGAAAATCGATTCGTGGTCGGCAGATACGTGTTCGGTATGCTGTTCATGGGGCAACAATTAAGGTATGGGAATTACTGGAATTAAAATAAATTATATAAAATATTTTTAGATTAAAGAATTGTCTCCGGTGGTGTCCAATGAAATGCTTCATCTTACTTTTTCTGCTTTTGGCGATGTTGAGAGAGCTGTCCATATCGTTGATGAAAAGGGCAAACCCACCGGAGAGGGCATCATCGAATTTGAGCGCAAAGTGTCCGCACAAGAAGCAATAGCACAAATTCGCGATCGAATATTCTTAATGACCGCGTAATATTTTTTTTATAAAATATATTAAAAAATGTTGTTTTTGTAGAAATTCTCGTCCATTACAAGCTGAATTCCTGGAGCCAAGAGATGATGAGGATGGACTCTCAGAGAAGATGATACAAAAAACACACCAGTTGATTAAGTTGGTTGTTCCAAATTTGAATTCAAATAAAAAATAATAATTAAAAAAATAATTATTTATAGAATTCATTATTAAATGATGATTTTCAATTTATAATTTTCTATCCAGAGAAAGAGAATTGGGCCCGCGTTTTGCTGCAATGCATAGTTTTGAATATGTTTATGGAAGACGTTGGAAGGAATTATATGACTATGAACAAAAACGACGTGCTGAATTAGATGCTGAACTTCGTGAAAACCGTCGTCGTTTGGACGCTGACATGGAACTGGAATATGAGGATTATAAGGCACAACTACTGCGTGAAGGTATACTCATTGCCAAAGAAATGTAGCAGCTTTTTTTTCAAATTATATTTTGAAACGAAATTTTGTGTTTTTTTTTCTTACTTTCTTTCTTTTTCGCTTCAGAATTTTTAAAAATTGGAACCTTTTTTGGCAACGATTATAGCTATGGGTTTTTTCGTGATTTATCCCGCTGTGTGTAGATAGAAATTCTATAAGAAAAAATAGAAATAGAAATTCTATAATAATAAGTAGAAATTCTATAATCTATATCTATATTTTCTTTTTAATTTTATTTTATATTTTTTTAGAATTACAACGTCGTCAGGAAGAATTAGAGCGTCTGGAGGCATCGCGCCAATTACGGCGTCAACAACAGCAACAACACCAGTTAATGGGTGGAATGATGAGAGGGTGGGAACCACAGTTAGTGGACGGACCATTGGGAAGAAATTTGCCTCCCACATTTGGTCCTGGCGGACCCCCGCGCCAGATGATGGGCGCATCTCCGGGAATGCCCTTGCCAGGTCCCCAACCACTTCACATGGGATCGCTATTGCGTGGTGAAGATGGTGACCATCGTGATTCTACCGGCGGAGGAGGAATTGTAGAAATGCAAAATGGAAGTGGACAGTCATTACACGGTGGTTGGTTTTATCTATGTTTCAATCAATAATATTTTTGGAGTAAAAAGCACTTATCTATAATGCCTTGTTATCTTGCAATAAAATAAATTTTTGAAGGACCTGATGTGCGCAAAATGTTGCAAGGCTTTCGTGATTCTCCACATCCACATCGTGCTTCGCCCCAAAGTGGTCGACAGCAATTACCCGTTTGTTCCTTGATTTGGTTTGGAAAATCACTTGGTGCCATTCCTTTCAGCATGGGATGGCCGGTTTATTTGATCGACCTCAGCAATTGCAGAATCCACTGGCAGCCTTCCTTTCACCGGGGCAGGCTCCGGGCGGCGATGGTATTGGAACGAACGGACCACCGCCCCCTCCGCCTGGTCCCGGGGGTCGCATTCCACCACCGCCGCCTCCGATGGGAGCACCGCCTCCACTCATGGGAGTGTTGGCAAATGCGGGTGACTTTCCACCTGACAAACGACCCCGTCATGGATGAAGACTGTTGTGTACCGAATGAATTATCCGACTTTCATTTTGTTTTTATTTGATTCTCTGCAACACTTGCATGTGTATTCTTTTCATCCATCAAGTTCCATTTAATTCTGATATCTACTAGTATTATGAACTATCCAATCGGTAAATGGTCATTTGCTTGATTATTTTCACATTTTATGCATATTTGAAAGTAAAAATACTTATCTATCTATAATAATGTTTAACGGCTAAAAATTAAATGGTCTCCATTAGTGTTAAGAGATTATGGCGAGACGAAGAAAAAACATGAAGCGAAAGCGGACCAAGACAAGCGAATCGGTGATTGAGTGTAAAACGAATAAAATCGCATCGGAAGTGATCGAATTGGGAAGCAGCGGTGATGAGGACATTATTCTGGTGGATGACCAACAGAAACCAAGCACTTCGACCACCGCAGAGCATATTTCTCCTTTAATTCAACGTTTAGATGCCATTTTTAACAAAATTAAATTCGTCATCATTCAGGTTTTAAGAATAATTTTTTCCTTCATTTTTCTTGGATTAAGGGGTCGCATGGATGTGGTAAGACCTACTCCGCAAAGCTAATTGCACAACGAAGGAATTTGCCAATTAATTTGCTGCAAATAAATGAGCAATATGATTCCAGGGTTGGTTTAGACATTCAGAGGATACTTGTTAGTTACCACGCATTTTAAGATTTTGTTTGGTTCATATAATTGCACTGAAGTACCTGGTGAATTTGTTTGGCAATCGTCTAAATTTGCTCAAGTATGCAAAGATTAAATTGATTTTCATTTTTTCGATACATTTCAGTACATACAACAACCTTGTTTTATTTTGCTGGAGAATTTGGACCACGGAAATTCTGATTTAATTGCTTCTATCATCGGCTTAACCGAGCATGGCTTTTCAACTTTACCGAATGGACGGATCATTCGGATGCATGCCGAATGTCGAATTCTGGGCACAATTTCACTAGATGAGCAGTCCCACTCCCCTCAACTGCTGCGGGATTACCCTTACACAGTCAACATGTCGCCCATGGGCATTGATGATTTGGAAACCATTATTCGGACAACAGCACCGGGTATCAGGCCCGTAACGAGGGNCAACCTTGTTTTATTTTGCTGGAGAATTTGGACCACGGAAATTCTGATTTAATTGCTTCTATCATCGGCTTAACCGAGCATGGCTTTTCAACTTTACCGAATGGACGGATCATTCGGATGCATGCCGAATGTCGAATTCTGGGCACAATTTCACTAGATGAGCAGTCCCACTCCCCTCAACTGCTGCGGGATTACCCTTACACAGTCAACATGTCGCCCATGGGCATTGATGATTTGGAAACCATTATTCGGACAACAGCACCGGGTATAATATTACACAATCACAAATTCTCTGTTTCATAGAAAATCAGTCAGGGATGGCCAGTCTTACCCTCTATTCTAAATTTTTGCGAAATTTTAATTTTTATCTAATCTAAAAATATTTTCCATGCATTATTCCTCACGAATTTGAAATCCTTTTCTATTTGAAATTCAATTAGGAATTTTAATCCTTTTTTCCTTTTGCAGATCTAGAAAAAATTTGCAAGAAATGTATCGAAATTTTCGTCGACGTTTCCGAGCAAATATGTATGCACAAATCTTCGTTAGATAGGGAGCTCACTCCCAAAGATCTTTTCCGAGCCACAACTCGGTTAAATCAACGTGGCGCATCCGTCGCAAATGATCGGATTGGATTGTTTGTGGAACTGTTCGATCTTTGGGCAATGCACTTGAGCAGCGATGAGTTGCGTCGTCAAGTGGCTCGAACAATTGGAGAAAAACTATCTTTGTCGCAAGAGGAACAACATTATTGGGCGGATGTTTACAAACCAGAAATGCAACAGTTGGAAGAATTTGTAAAAATTGGAAGAACCAAACTGGGCAGGAGGAAAGAACCACTTGAAAAGTGAGAATCTATTCTAATTTCAATTAGCAGTTCAACAATTTAGTGACAGAGCACAACTGAACAATCACTTCGTACTCACTCGAGACTCCTCTCAACTTCTAGAGCGTATTGCCACATGCATAGCCCAATCATCGCCAGAGCATGTGTTGTTGACAGGAAGTACCGGAGTTGGGAAAACGGCAGTTATCCAACAGCTGGCGCAGATAGTTCGTGCTCCATTACGAGTTGTAAATCTCAATCAGGAATCAGAATTTGGAGACCTTACAGGAGGGTAATAGTTATTTTTATTCATTACTATAATTAATTTAAAAATAGATACAAGCCAACTTCGCCAGCTATTATTCTGCGGCCACTGACAGATGAATATTTTGAGCTTTTCCGGAAAACTTTTGATGCAGAGAAGAACGCTAAATTTCTCGATAATCTTAATGTAAGTCAATTTTAATTCATATTTATGCTTTTTGTTGTGTCCTTGTGAAGAATTTATTGAAGACAATATAGGACAATAGAATGGAATTGGAATATGGGAAAAGGGAAGCTAGAATGGGAATGGAAGTGACAAATGATGGAAAATGCACTACTTATATAGGTAGAGAATGGGAGGGAAATGCAAGAGAGAATATATGATATGTGAGACAGGAATACATGCAATGATAGGAAATGAAGAAATGATTACAGTATGATTACACGTGTGATACATGAAAATACATAATGAATGAATGATCACAGGAATCTTGATATCTGTCTTATCACCATCCACAACACTTTTCACACTGGATTGTTTTAATCCATTATTTTGTTATATTTTCAGAAATGCTTAAATAATCAACGCTTTGTTGATTTTATCCAACTTGTAATCAAATCAAGTTTACGTGCCGTTCAAAAGTTTTCGGACGATGAAAAAAGGGCCCCGTGGATACTATTATTGCAACGCGCACATCGCCTTGCCAAGACCTTTGGGAATGATGATGAAACTTGGCGTCGGAGATTGATTTTTGCCTATATGAAAGGCGTGTTGACTGAAGCTGCAGAACAGGGTCAATGGCTTCTGGTAGATGAGATCAATCTAGCTTCCACGGAATGCTTGGACGCTTTGGTGGAGGTTGGTCTTTTTATGCATAAGTTAAACTTAACTTAATTTTCCTGTATTTAGCTAATGGATTCGTCTGTTTATTCGGTTCACCCTGATTTTCGCTTGTTTGCAAGTATGAACAATGCAAATGATGTGGGAAAACGTCCTTTGCCATTAGGTCTACGCTCCCAATACACGGAATTTTTCATTTCCGAAACCACTGAAGCGGATCAGCTTAGATTGATCATTCGTGGTAGAATTCCAACATTAAACAAAGAATTAACAGAGGCAATCTTGCAATTCTATCAGGACATTCGTGAACTTTTTCCCAATAAGTTCAAGTAATTTGTGCATTTTTAATTTTAATTAATTTATGGTTTTCCAGTTTTCGTACACTATGCCGCGCCCTCAATATAGCCAATGACCATCCAATTGATTGTCAAAGGAGTTTTCTACACCGCAGTTGCTCAATTGCTTTTATTAATCAACTTGGAGCTGATCAGAGAAATCGAGTTTATTCATTAGTAGAGAAATACTTTGGGAAACCACCTCCATTTTTACCTACTCTCAACAGAGAAGAAAGCAAGAAATATATGTGAGTTAGAAAATTTTAATTAAAATTGTGATTTAAAATTAAGATATATTTTAATTATAATTTATTAATATTTTTTTTATTAAATATTTAATATAAAAACCAAAAGCAACTCACCAATCAAGAGAGTAGAATTTTTTCTGTTTCAAAAATAATTTATTGGATTTGTCTGTTTTTAAATTTTTTATATATTTTTAACGAGAATAATATATTGAATTTTTTCAGTTTAATCGAGGGCTACAAAATTCCACGTGGAAAAGAAATGTTGCAACCTGACGATGATAGCTACATCTTAACTCCTTCCGTTAAATCGAACATGTCTTTGTTGGCGAGCATTGTTGCCACCAGACACTTTCCTGTACTGATGGAAGGTGAAACATCTGTTGGCAAAACGTCAATAATTATTCAATTGGCCAAAAGAACCGGAAATCGTGTTTACCGAATTAACAATCACGAGCACACGGACATTCAGGTATCATGGAATTTCAAATAATTGAGCCAACAACTTTTTATAGGAATACTTTGGAAGTTATGCACCTAATGCCGAAGGACATCTCGAATTTGCTGAGGGTGTCTTGTTGAGGGCAGTGCGCAATGGTGATTGGATCATTCTCGATGAACTGAATCTGGCTCCAAGTCCTGTTCTCGAGGCTCTTAACAGAGTTTGAAAATATTCTCTAATTGATTAAATCGAGTTTTTATATTTTACACACAAAAGCTGCTCAAAAAATTGAACATTCAATAATTTTTTTAAAATTTTAGCTACTTGATGACAATCGTGAACTATTCATCCCAGAACTAAATTCCGTGGTTCGTGCCCATCCGCACTTTCAATTGTTCGCCACCCAGAATCCTGTTGGTTCATACAGCGGCAGAAAGCGCTTGTCACAAGCATTCCTTTCCCGCTTCATGGTCCTCCAGTGGGGATCAATTCCAAATTTGGAACTGATACAAATTGTCCATCGGCGCTGTCGGGTGTCACCAAAAATGGCCGAAATGATGATTGCAGTTTTGGAAGAGCTCAAAGCAAGACGCTCAATCTCGGGAATTTTTGCATCCAGTGACGGATTGATGACTTTGAGGTATCTTTTTTATTTCCGTTGTGGCTTGATTATTTAATTTCTTCACATGATTAATTAATTCAAGGGATCTTTTTCGTTGGGGCAACCGAATGTCTTCTTCTGATTCTACCGGGAATAGAGATGATTGGCGCCAATCTCTTGCGGATCAAGGATATTTTGTTTTAGCTGCACGGTGTCGGACAAGCCAGGATGAACTTGCTGTTGTCGAAGTCCTTGAACAACAATTAAAGCGTAAAATCGACATTCAACATTTATTTGGCCTTCATTCGCCTTACATGCCTTCTGGACTGGCTCCCCAATCCCACATCGTTTTCACTGGACAATTACGCCGTATGTTGATCTTGTGTGCGCAAGCTTGGCGTTGTGATGAGCCAGTGCTACTGGT
Organism: Rotylenchulus reniformis; assembly: GCA_001026735.1. Lineage (NCBI taxonomy): Eukaryota > Metazoa > Nematoda > Chromadorea > Rhabditida > Hoplolaimidae > Rotylenchulus > Rotylenchulus reniformis. The sequence continues at coordinate 115,240 of LDKF01000074.1, read as the reverse complement.
TGGCGAGACTGGATGCGGGAAGACAACTGTTGTCTATTTATTTGTGAGTTTATTAAACAATTTTTATCCATCGAAAATGTTTGACCTTTTAAGGGTCCCCATTTATCGATCAATTGCAACGAGCATACGGATGCTGCTGATTTGCTCGGCTGTATTCGTCCGACTTCCGACGGTTCTTTCTATTGGCAAGATGGGGTTGTATTGCAGGCGATGAGGCAAGGGAAACATTTACTGATCGACGAGATTTCCCTGGCTGCCGATTCTATTTTGGAGAGATTGAATTCACTGTTGGAGCCACAACGAACAATTTTATTGACGGATGCCAACGCATCGGGACAACAAAATCAAAACGATCTGATCACGGCTGCATCCGGGTTTCAATTGGTTGCAACGATGAATCCGGGGAACGATCATGGGAAGAAAGAGGTCATTTCTTATTCATGAATAAAATTGATAATTATATTCTTTAGCTTTCCAAAGCATTACGAAATCGCTTCACAGAAATTTGGTGTCAACAAGAACAATTTCATGAAAATTTGTTGGCTATAGTCGTTGAACGTCTTCAAAAGGGAATTATTGATGGTCAAATTGTTTTCGATGCCGATAGAGTCGCGCAACTTTTTGTCAAATTCACGGAATATTTTTCATCCAACTTTAACGAAATTTTGAGGTGACTTAAACAAATTTAATCCTTTTTAACCCTTTTTAAATTGGTTATAAGGTTATCATTCTCAATTCGTGATTTGGTAGCATTGGCCGAATTATTCATGCAACTTCTTTCTTCTGGACTTCCATTGATCCAGGCACTGTTCCACTCAATTGAAGCAAACATTTTGGATGCATTGGGTGTTCTTCCATCTCGCATATCGTTCAACCGAAATGAAATTACAGAGCTTTGCACTGAACAAGTATCTTATAGTAATATTATTATGCTTTTTAATTTTACATTTTTGTTAGTTTCAAATTCTTCTTGTCGAATTGGATTTTTCTGGCCTCACTGATTTTCGCCACCAATTCCCTTCCGCTCGAGACCAAAGCCTTACCCTGGACGAAAAAGGGCTTATAGTTGGACCAGTTTGTCCTTTATTATTATTTCTTTTTATTCATTAAAATATATCGCATTTTTACAGTTCCGCATTAATCATGGCAATAGTTCTATTCATGTTCCAAACGGATTCTCACTGAATTCGCCTACCACACGTCGAAATGCATTGCGGATCGCACGTGCAATTGCTTCAAACAAGCCAATAATGCTCGAGGGTAGTCCTGGTGCGGGTAAATCCAGTCTCGTGGTTGCTTTGGCTGCTGCCACAGGACACAACCTGGTCCGGCTAAATTTGTCCGAACAAACTGTGTGTAAATCTTTTCAAATCACTTATTATTATTATTATTCTTTCCACTAAAGGATCTGCATGATCTATTCGGATGTGACATTCCCATCCCTGGTGGTCCAGATTTCAAAACAACATCATTTGTATGGCGAGATGGACCAGTTCTTAAGGCAATAAAGGAAGGTTCTTGGATACTACTCGACGAAGTTTGACATTAAATTATAAATCGGAATTTCATTTTTTAAATTTAGATGAACTTGGCTTCCCAATCTGTACTCGAAGGCCTCAATTCCTGCTTTGATTTTCGCAAAAATATCTTCATAGGCGAACTTAATCGCACTTTCTCAGTTGATGCAACACAGTGCAAATTTTTTGCATGCCAAAATCCACATCAGCAGGGTGGGAATCGGCGTGCGCTACCCAAATCATTTCAGAACAGATTTATTTCGGTTAATATTTAATTATAATTATTTCTTCGAAAAATATAAGAATTTTTTGTAGATTTTTATTGAAGAAATGGTTGATGACGATTTCATTTACATTTTATGCGAGTTTTGTAAATCTCGACAACTATCCGACTCCAAAAACACTTTCACCGAAGATTGCATATCAAAGATGGTACTGGTCAACAAATTGTGCCGTGAACAACTTCAAAATAGTCAATGGAGTAGTCAAAATGGCGGGCCGTTTGAATTCAATTTGCGCGATTTATTTCGATGGGTGGAAGGGGCGGAAAAGGTAATTCACCCAATAATACTTAACATGTACAGTATACAGTATATCATCCCATTAAGTTTGGCGGGAATATTGGATTCGGTTTTGATCTGGTCTATTTAAGCAGATTGACTACCAAAGCATCCAAGGAAAAGGTAAAGGAATTTTCAAAAAATATAACAGAAGAAAAGTCTAAAGGGTTAAGTATCATTCAACAAAATAAATATTAATTTTATAGTTCCTTCCTATCTTCCTTCCTATTTTGCCGTTTCTCTTCTTTTTTGTTCTCTTCATTCCTTTTCTGTTCTGATTTCTTCTCATCGTTCTTCACGAATTTGGCCTCTTCCTTCCCTTCATCATCAGCGGGTTTCTTTATCTTTTTGCTTGAATCCGGCCCCTCAGGCGCATTTTTTGGGGGTGGTTTCTTCGGCTTCAATTTGTCCGCTTTCTTTTCGTGGGGCAATTCAATTCCATAATAGGCTATAACCTAAAATTTGATTGAAAATTAGTTAACGGATTTTGTTTAAAATTTTACATCTTTCATAGAGTTCATTATGTCAGCCGGATTTGAATAATAATAGGCATAATTCTTGTACTCTGCCTTCTTGTTTTTGAACTCCGATAACAAATCACCGTTCATATCTATTAATTAAAAAGGTAAAAAATAATATAATGAGCATAAACTAGCCCTACCCAGGAAGAGAACTCTGGGGACATAGTTGCCATCTGGTCGGTATTCCTCTTCAAATGGTTCCTCATCATCAGCGGTATTGACCATCACGAAATATTCGCTCAATTTTTTAAACGCTTTCTTTGCATTTGATTGCTGCATAATCTTGCGGAGTGCTAAAATAAATTTTAAATTTATTTTAAATTAGCATATTACATTTGCACGCGTGGCACCATGTTTTATGTATTAGCATAAAAATGGGCTTATTCCTTTCCAATGCAGTTTCGATGGCCTCTTCCCATGGTATCCAATCAATATCATCACCAAATCCTTAAAATTATGTGTATATAGGAATATTAGCTTATGGAATTTTCATACCATGCGATAGTGGGTTTTTGTAAGATTCTGCAATATCCTGCAATTTCTTTCCTAAATCTTCATTTTGTACTTGCGCCGCTAATATTATTAATAGAAATAATGTGTATATGATGCTCATTTCATCAAATATTTGCTAAATAAACGAAAATTAAAAAAGATTAGCATTTGCTAAATAAACGAAAATTAAAAAAGATTAACATTTAATATACAGGAGATTTTATGGTAGGAATGAGCACCTTTTCATGTTGCACAATTTCACTTTCTGAGAAGTGTTCTTATACCAGTTTTTATGAAACGTCATTAGGTCTCCATCGCCTATGGAGATGGAAAATGAAGAAGGAAGAAATTGCTAGAGGCTTCGTTGTAGTTGCGCAGCAACCCATGGGCAATCAATCCCTTTGGTAGAAGGAGATGGGAGGACCTTGACATCCTTTTATTCGGAGAAGGAAAGAGAACTTTGTTAAGGCGACGTGTAGAAAGCGGGAATTTTTTCGCTTGCGCATCACTGACAAATGGTTGGGAATGGGAACTGTAATTGTTTTTGCACAGATTTGGGAAGGAGCTTGAAGATAAAATTTGCAATTTGCAGACGATAAAATTAAGACTAGAAGCGAATAAGATAACATTTAACATATGAATCTGATCTTTGGTCATATAAAAATTCGACCTTTAATCGAAATTTTAAAAAAATCTCTTTCCTATCTGCTATTTTTACCTTTAATATTTTCATCTTTTCCTATCTGCATCTGATATTTTGCCTTCAATATATTCTCTTTCCTTAGAATGGAGTTACCTATTTATATACAGAATTGGAAATCTTAGGCACACCACTAGCTCATGTTTTCTCTCAATGAAAATCGGATCCCAAATTCATCTATCCATTTTATACTCTGCATTTTTAATATATTTCATGCCTTCATTACTGTAATATGAATTTTGAATCAGGGTATTTTTATACACTAGGGAATTGTGCATGATGTCATGGGGAACACTTATAAACATTTGAGGTTATATCGGAAATCTACAATCCGGTGTTTGCCGATCACCCATGGATGCCCAGTTTGCCACTCCTTTATTGGACCCAAAATCAAAGTGTGCTTCGCCTCGGGCATGTTCCAATACCCATCGATTCTCAACGGGCACCAATCGTCGATCCATCGCATCCCAAACTCATGGCCTCGCAACTTGAACTCCTCGAGCGAATAGCTTCCTGCGTCACGGCAAATTGGCTTGTCCTCCTCACAGGTCCCGCGCACTCGGGAAAGCGTTCTGCAATTCGGACGCTTGCTTCTTTGATTGGACAGCCTTTGCAGCACATTCGACTGACTGGAGAGACGGACGCGCTCGACTTACTCGGATCTTTTGAGCAAATCCAGGCAAAGTCTAACCATTTGTTCCATTACTTTTAGAATTTTAGAATCCAATGGAGGAAAATGTTGTAGATGATCCGATGGAATTGGATGAACAGAAATGCATCACATCCGTGAAGACAAATAGCAACTTATCTTTTGAATGGGTGGACAGTGTGTTTGTGCGTGCTTATCGTGATGGCCATTGGTTGTTAGTTGAGGATGTAAACTGTTGCAGGCAAGTATTGGTATACTGTAGAAGGTGGAATATCGTTGTTCCAGCTCCGCCGTACTCGACTGTCTGAATTCATGCCTTGAGGGCTCGGATAGTGAGCTGGTTTTGCCTTCACATCAATCCGATGGCACAACTTCCGTCCCAACCGTTCGTCGACATGAAAACTTTCGGTGAGTGATTTTTGTTTCGATCGACAAATTCAATCAATTTAAGTTTATTTTTCACGGCCAATCCCGCAAATGGCCAATTGTCCCGTGCAATGCGAAATCGAGCAGTCGAGATTGCCCACTGCACTGACCAACACAATTCCGCTTGCTGGAGTGCCAATCTCTGTGATGCCATCACTGCAGTGTTCGCACCCAACAGAAATTACTCCTCGATTCCCGAGCGGGACTTTTCAACTCGTGCTGTCTCATCTGAACAACTCCAACTTGCCGGGCAGTTGTACCAAACCCTTCAACATTCCAATCCGCGCTTGGTGCTCAGCTGTTCTGCACAATTACCCATCGACAACAATTGGTTTTCCGAGAAACAAATCTTCACAAAGGTAATCGAACTGACACTTGATCTTCTCAAAGAAGAAGGAAACAAAGAGAACAAACAATCCGTTGATGCTATGAGCATGCCTTTGCCACTGAATATTTTGGGTCTTAACTTTTTCCCGCCTATTGTTCGTCCTGAAGCATCTCCAAATGGTTTATTTCTTTATTAGAATGACCTTTTATATTTTTCTTTATTTTTTAGTTGCACAACCTCCCGGGCTGACCCTTTATTATTGGCGTTGCTGGAATGAGGTATCATCGCTAGCACGTCCCGATGTTTGTTTCCAATTGGCATTTTTGTTTCCAACGACAACATCTGCTGATATTATTGATTACATTCGGCCGAAAACAATTAGTTTATTTATGGCCATTGACGGTATTTTAATTTTTCAGAATAAATAAACATATCATTTTTAGAATTACGAAGAAATGAACTCCTCCAATTTATGATTGAGTTCATGAAGCAGGAAAAAGTTCAACATCATTCTTTTGATTTGTGTAAAAAATTGATGACATTCATTTTTCCAAATCATTTGAGAATATGGAAAAATCCGCAAAAAATAGCAACCAATGATACGGAAAACGGACAGAATTATTTGGCAGCAATCCGTAAGAGCCAAAGCCGGTGTCGGCCTTTTGGGTCCATCACTGAAATGAACCAATGTGATAGCCAATGGGACATTTATCGAAGCAAAAGCGAAGTTGGAAACACGGAAGCAACAATTTTTGGAAGACTGACGCGATACACCGACAAAATCCTCTGGTTGTTGCATCGAATTTTTGCTGAAAACTCGGAAGAAGCCCTGCTTCCGTGGCAATGCCAGGAACGCGGCAAGCTTTTTGAATTTACTTTGATTGGAAGCAACGAAATGTTACATCACGAGGGTGTCGTTAACACGGTAAAAGATGATACGATAAAAATTGGGCGCCGATTGAATTGCTTTGAAGCTAGAATTTTATAAAGCGAATCTTTCACTGAAATGACAGAGAAATATAACGGAAAAGAGTACACAGAGAAAAGATGTAAATAAAAAGTTCGTAAAGGAAAACTTCCTCTTCATAAAATTATAAAGGCAAAAATAAATTTCCAATTCAATGGAATTTTTACGCTGATTATATTTCATTTTCAATTTTCAATTCTCCGGATAATTTGTTCAGCTCTTCTCACACCTTCAACAATCATTTGTGACTGTCGACATTAATCGTTATCTCTGGACCAAACTTCGCTACGATAGCCAAAATATATTGCGCCAGTTATGCATGAAGGAACTTGTCAACATCGAATGCGATGTAGAACATTCATTCCTCGCTTTGTGGGAACTTATTTTTATGCGGAAGAAATTGTGCAAAGAAATCAAGTCAGTTTATCATCAGTTTTTTTTAATTAAAAATGTTTTCAGAGCTTTGTGGTCTCGCAATTTGACTCAATTTGGAATCGAATTTCAATTTCATGATCGATCTGACAATCATTTGGACATAACAAAACTATCTGTTATCATCACACAATTGGTGAATTCGTTCCATTCATTGACTCCAATTTCTGGCTTCATTGATCCACCACACTTCTTTCATCTTCGAAAAATGTACCTTCATGAACATCTACAGCATGTGGATACCTATTTGTCTGCTCTACAGCCATTTCTTCGTTTGACGGTGAACATTCTTATATTTTATTTTTTTACATTGTGAAATAAATGTTTAGACTGGATCCGAATATACTTTTGAGCAATTAGTCACGCTTATCGAATCTTCAAATTTTGCACCAGCCTTGCAATCCATTTGTTCCTTGTATCGCCAAATAACCGATGGATTGAATAAATTGGACTCGGAAGTGATGGATTATTACGGAAAACCATTTCACCAATCGCAGGAGGATGACCGATATAAATATCGATGTTGCTGGGGCGAAGGGCAGGAAGCACTCTATGAGCGGGTATTTGAACAATGTGATCTGAATTAATAATGACGAACATTTTAGCATTTCCAACGTGAACTGCTGGAACGACTAACTAATGCAAGTGTTCATCTGGGCCAGGCGATAAATGCTAATTTTGGTGCTGCACACAACTTCGTCCCTTCGTCAACCGATATTTCTTCCAACACAAACAATTTATTGCGCACCATTTCATCCCTCAAAGATCGTTTCATATCAACCAATGGCGGGTCGGCATTGAACGATGGCCGCCATCCTCTCGTGATCATTTATCCTGATTTGCTGGCTCCTTATTTGAATGTGCTCTTGTTATTGGCAATTTCTACCGCTGAATTAGACAGAAAATGCAGACAACATTCTGTTGCTGAGAAACTTCGCCACAAATTCAATTTTTCACAAGTGCTTATGTTATAATTAAATAATTAAGTTTTACTGTTAGATTTTACCGGTTATTTTTTTGAATCTGACCATTAGTAGTTTTCGATTCTTTATCAGGCGGTTCATTTTCCCTTAGTCCCTTTATCCATAAGTACTCACTGGAAAAATGGAATGAAAGTATTGTTTACTAAATCTAAAATGACAGTGAATTTGTGACTGAACAATTAATATCCAATTCGATTTAATAACCGAAAATTTCCACCTCATTCTTTTTATTGATAAAATTTAAAATAAAAATGACATTATAATTATTTGTGTCCAAGAAATAATATAAATATTTTCTTCAATTTTTTTTGCAGGATGAACTCTACGGCCTAAATCTTTTGTTGCGTTCTACTTCCATTTCAAATAATGATGAAGAGTTTCATGAAAATCAAGCAATACAAAAATTTCTTCAATGGGTGACAACTGATAAGTGTCCCTTAACAACGCAACAAAAATTACCAATTTGTTTGTGGAGCATCTCTCGGAAACGGAATCAACAAGTTGGATTGGAATGGCTGCTTCGTCATTGGGAGGGTTGGCACGAGGAAAAGGCCCGAATACGAGCTGAAATGCAATTAATCGTGATCAAAAAGGCCAAGAAACGAACATCTGAATTGGATCAGGACGATGAAGAAAATGGCAACGAAGACATTGAAGACCCAGATGAATCCCAAGTCATATATTCATTTGAAAATTATGAACAAAATCTTTGAATTTTAGATTCGTGAATTTTTGCCCGACTTCTCCGAATCCACATATGATGATCGTGGTGATACCGAGAAAACTCAACATATCATCAACGGAACATTGATTTATAATGCGCTTTGTCAAATTTCCAAGACCTTAAATTGCGAGGATTTGTCAGCATCTTTCGATGATGTGCCTTTTTTGCCATTTATGCAAATTTTTGATGAACTCGGATTACATATGACGGAATTTGACGATGGAAAAATAAATCGTAAGTTACCATACCTCTGCAAGGGGGGTGTCAGACCCCCCCCCCACCACGCAGCAATCGAGAATTTTTCCCTTAGGCCACCTAGCACCTAGCTCGGGGGGGGGGGGGGNGGCGAGGTGGGGGAGGAGGGGGTAAGGGCCGTCGCTGGGGATGGGGAGGCTAGAAGGAGAAGGAAAAAAACGAAAATTTTCTTAAGAAAACGGGTCCAAATTTCAAAATTTTCTCCAGCGGCCCCTATCGGGTCCGCTGGCACTTCCCAATAAAGTGAAATTTCAAATAAATCAAAATACTTATCAAATTTTCTTTAAGAAAGGGACTAAAATTCCAAAAATTTCTTCGGCGGCCCTTCTCAGGACCGCCGGCGCCCTCAAAAACAATGAATTTCTTAAAAATCATGCCAAAAAAGTGATCAAATTTCTTTTAAAAATCATGCTGATTTTTCAAAATTTTCTCCGGCGGCCCCTGTCGGGACCGCCGCCACCCCACGATAAAATGATTCTTTAAAAATACAAAAAATGATCAATTTTCTTAAAGGAGGAGCCTAAATTTTCAAAATTTTCTCCGGCGGCCCCTATCGGGACCGCCGGCGTTCCCCAAATCCTGAAAAAATTTCTTAGAATTACCTTATTGAAAATATTAGTCAATTTTTTTCTGAAAAGTCAAAATAGCAAGAAAATTTTCTCCGCCAGCATGTTTTTAGAAAAAAATGACACCTAGCTGAAAAATTTGGACCTGACCCACCCTCACTTAGCACCTAGCAGGCCCCCTGGTTGACCCCCCCCCACTTGCTGAGGTATGATCGTAAGTGTTTTAGTTAATTGGTCCGATTGTTTATTTAAACATTTTTTTAGTTCACCATCTCATCGAGCTTGACAAGCTCCGTGAACTCAAATTCTCTGATACATCAACTTCGAAAGTGCTGAATGTTTATCGAGAAAGTGACCCTGCCGCACTACTGATGTGTCTGCGATGTTTGACCCCTTTACAACATCGAATTCGACAATTATTGGCTGAATTCCCGGAAAACGCACCACTCGGCACATTGAACTGCACAATCGATGCATTTGTGGAAAAAGCTCCTGCCGGTGCTCCGCTTATGCAACACGCTGTTCATTTGGAAAAGATTTTAGGTTTTATCGAATAATATTAAAATTATAACATTTATTTTTTTCAATTTAGTGCGTGCTGAAGAGTGGGAATCCATCTCGGATCGTGTGCATTCTATTCGCGAGAAAATTGTCCCTCTGCAGGATTTGCTTGTCAATTGGCGTCGTCGGGAAGTCCAATGCTGGGACTCGCTGATCTCGTTGGTGCGTACCGATTGTACTCAGCTTGCAGTGCTTGCTGGCTGGCCTCTGTTTAAATGTGCATTGGACACATTTAAAGGTTTCAACATAATAATTTAGAAAAACTAAATTTTGGTTGCACAGATGCGAATCAACAAGAAAATACCCTGCTATTGATGTTTCTGGATTGGATGCATAATGCCAATTTGGCTGATTTTGAGGCAAGACTTTGGACCGGCCGATTGCTCGTCCAATGCCTCTCCATTCTTGCCCAAAACCTCACTGGAATATCTTCCCGACTTCGCAGCATTTGTGCCCATTTTGAACAATTTGTGCCGCTAATTACAGAGGAATACATGAATCGATACAAACCAATAGAACAGGAAATGCGCGACTTCTGCCGCGTTGTTCGATACACGGATTTGAATGTTTGGAGCGTGCGAGACAGTGTCAAGAGAGCCCACACTCAACTGTCAAGGATATTGAGAAAATTCAAGGTTATTTTATTAATTAAAAAGAAAACAAAAACTTCAAAATCCTAAAATTTTAGGAAATTTGCAATGAGTCACTTTCTCCGCTGTTGCTAGACAAATTGCCTCGGCTGCCGAAATCGATTTTATTGGATTCAGAATTTGAGGATCGGTCCTTATTTCTTCCCTCACAACCACTGGCAGATTCAACTCTTTCGCGCTCACTCAACACATTTGTTGACCGTTTGCGTGTGTCACTCTTGCATCTTTTGGGCCTTGATTCGGTGAAATCCCTCTGGGAAGACACTCTTTCCCTTCTCAACACACTCCAAACCGACATCAAATACGATGAACCCCCAAAATTGAACGCAGACTTGGACGGCATTCAGACTGGGAATGAGAAACGCCGGGGAAAGGCATTGTTCGAACGCCAACAACGCTTTGCTCTTTTGATTCGAACGGCCGCACATTTTGGTCTTATAGCCAGAAGAAGCCAGCACATCGATTCGGAGAAACTTACCATGCAAGCATTGGCTGAAGTCTCTTCTTTGGAAAATTTACCTCAGGATGTATGCATGTTTATGGCTTTGAAATTTATCAAAAAAATCAAATTCAGGTCGGCTCTGCGTTTCGTTACACGGTTGCTTCGCGCAACATATTTCTGCGAAAATTGGCAGTTTTCCGGCGCCAACAACAACCTGACTTATCGCAGCAAATTCCGCCCGCAACGATGGAACATCTACGCGGTCTCACCGAATTCACCCTCCATTGGCTGTACAATGCAATTTCGGCTGTTGGGAAAATTGCCGAAAACCAACATCGGACAAAATTGATTGCGCGTTGTTTCGATATGGAATTGCAAAGCACGAAGAAACCAATTGGAAAAGGTATGAAAAGATTATTTTGGATTTTTATTTTTCGACTCTTAACCTTTTGGTGATTCAGAATTCCCTAATCACACACAAACAAGTACCAAATTTGCGCACGATGGTGCACTGCTCAGTTCTTGGGACACCTTGGTTGGCCAAATACATCAACTTCTACGAATTTGCCCAAAACGTAGTGATTCCGAGTCTTCACTTCCATCACTTCACCAATTCCGAGAACCTTTGGGGACTCTTCGTCAACCGAGCAATGAGCACTCCGAATTAATGGTTGAATTGGCAAAATTGGAGGAAATGATGAAATGCGCCAAACAGAATCACAAAGTGGCGGAGATCAATTCGGTTCTTATCGAAAATGAAGTGAAAAAAGATGGTGTTCCGCTGCGAATATGGAATAGGTACAATGAATATTATATATTTTTTTCATTTTTATTGAAATTTTTATAGAGACCATTGGAATTCCTATGTCCAATCCCTCAGCAGTTTCAAAAATGCTTTTGATGTTCAAACAAACCTGAAACTCCAACTTTATTTTCCTGATCAATGCTCACAGATTCGCTTAATAATTGATGAGTTGTCAAAAATTATTCCATCAGAATTTCCAGATGCATTTGAAGAACCGGCAAAGTCGATCGATCCCCAAGAAATGCAGCACATAGTACTTCTTCGCCTCCAATCAATTTACGAGAAGATTGAGCAGTACAATTGCAACAACGAAGGAACTCCTCTGAAAACGGATGAAGTGCCAACTTTGGATGCAATTAAAGGAATACTCGAGATCGTGGCAAGGATGGACATTGACAAAGTTGTAAAATGATCATTATCCTTGGTCAGGATATATAATTTTCCAGGTGCTTGACCAGCTCTTTGATATATTTACTGCCAATTCCTTCGTTTTTACCATGGATAAAACGTCGTCAGAGCATATCGCTCAAGGGTGCACACTCGCGCACGGACTTGAATACGCACTTGGACATCTTCTCCAACAAATGAATGGGTTTATCGGACACTTGGCCTCTTTCTACGCCCATTGGGTCGCCATCGGCTGCCATCTGTTAACTAAGGGTTTCGTCAATCCGGTCCCCGAATTGGAGAAACGCCAAAAGAGTGCGGATGAACGCATCGAGGAAGGACTTGGCTTTGGAGAAAGTGCGGACATTCTTCCGGATGCAGAAGACGTATCTGGCCAAGTGGAGAGCATGGAACAGATTGAGGGACTCAGAGGGGAACAACAGCAAGAAGGCGATCCAGAGAAAGAGATCGACAAGGGCCAACAGCAACAGTTGCCGGATGTTGACAAACCCATCGAAATGGAAGATGATTTTGCGGGATGTTTGGAGGGCCTGGATGCCGCCGATGAGGGGGAGGATCGAGACGAAATTGGTGAGCAAATGAAGTTTGGGTGAAAAAGGAGTTGGAATTGCGAAAATTCAGGTGATGAGCAACAACCAGACGAGAATCAGATTGATTGGAACTTCGGGCAAGTGGAAGAGCCACAAGAAAAACAGCTGGATCCGAAGTTGTGGGAACCGGAGCCAGAGGAAGGGCAACAGCAACAGAGAATGGAAGAAGCAGAAGGTAAGTTATTAACTGAAAATCATTTTCTATTTAATAAATTGAAAGATTCAGATGAGAATCAGCAAGTACTTACGGATGAACTTACAGCAAAACAGCAAAGTGGAACAGAACACACAGAACAAGACGTGAAGGAAAGAGATGAAGCTTGTGAGGAAGTTGATGAAGAAGGGACGATAGATGGACAAGGTCAAGAGGAGGAAGAGATGGAGAGACGAAATAAGTCACCAATGAAGGAGAACAATGCCGAAGGTGAAGAATTTGAAGGAATTGATGGTCAGGAAAAGGAAGATGGCGAAATTTGTGCAAATGAGGATGAAGCAATGGAAGAAGACATAGATGAAGTTAATGGAGAGGAGGAAAGAGCAGAGGGAAAGAGGGAAGAAGAACAACAACAGCAGGGAAATGAAGAAATGGAAGGGACAGTAGAAAATGAGGAAGACAAGGAAAATGGGGAAGGAAATGAAGAGGAAAAGGAAAGTGGAAGAAGACAGAGAACGAAACGAGAAGATGGGAACAAAAGTGAACAGAGAATCGAAGGCATTCGAGGGGGCGAGGAAGAAGTTGGGTATGAGCAGCAAGGACATGAACAACAGGAGGAGGAGGACAATGATGAACGAGAAGCTGAAGGTGGACGAGGAAGAACGGCAGAGACAAATGATGATAACGGCGATGAAGGGGAAGAGAACCAAGGAGAAGGACAAACACGACAGAAGAAGACGAAGTCAAGTTCACAGAAGAGCACCAATGATAGAGCAAAAGAAGAGGAGAGGGAAGGAGAAGGGGAAGGAATCGAGGATGACACGGAAGAGGATGGAGTCGAAATCGAGGCCAGCAATAGCGAGAAACAGGTGATTGGGTACTATTAGGAAGGGTCCAAATCGACGGATTCATTATTTTTGCGCAGATGTCGGCCCATGCCGCTGCGACTCACGAACAAGCTCTTCGCACTCGTGCCCTTTTTGACGCCCATTTGCGCCGACTTCGCCGAAAAGAAACGGAAAATTCGTTGGATTTAGCAACGGAAGCAAATGAGACACAAGAAAGCCATTTGGAGAAAGGAGAGGAGGAAGAAAAATCCGAGGATGGAACAGAAGAACAAATCGACAAGCAGAAAGCCAATGAGATGAGGAACATGGAAGAAACGGAAGAGGCACAGAAGTGTTCGGTGGTGTTGGATCCGTCAAGGATGATAGCACAATCTCAACAGACACAACAAAATCTGGATTGCCTCGTGATCGATCGCCTTTGTGCTGAATTTGACAAGTTGGAACAAAGTCAGAACCCACAGGACAAGGATGCCGATGCTCGCGAGTTGCAGCTCAAATGGGCACTGATAACGGACAGCATCGCCCCCATGGCCGCCGAGCTGACCGAATCGTTGCGAGCCATAATCGAGCCCAACATTGCGTCAAAACTTGTGTAAGTTTTTGATGATAATCATCCATGTGGTCATAGGTGCACAAGGGGGGGGTCAAGGGGGGGTCAATTTCGTATTTCGTACGAGGGTCGGGGGGCAATTTCGTACGAGGACAGGGGGTCGAAGGAAAAAGGGGAGGAAAATTGAAAAAAATTGGCCAATTTTTTACGAAATAGGTCTAATTTCTCAAAATTTTCTCCGGCGGCCCCTATCGGGGCCGCCGACACCCCCATTATACAGCAAATTCCCAATAAATTTGCAAAAAAGTGGTCAAATTTTTTAAGAAATAGGTCCAATTTTTCAAAATTTTCTCTATTGGAGGTAATTTCGTATGGATGTGGATTGGAAAAAGGAGTAAAATTTAAGCGTTTTTTACGAAATGGGTCCATTTTTCAAAATTTTTTACGGGACGCTAACTTTTATTCCTAATATAGATTTGCTTCAAAGAAATAGGTAGAACACGCCTTGAAAAAAGTCAATTTCGTATGGAAAGCGCTCAATTCTCAAAATTTTCTGAATTTTTTTTTGCTTGTACCTTGGCTTAATTATTGTTTTAAAGCTTGTATAATACCCGAAAACTATTTAAAAACTATATTTTTAATGATTTTTAGCGATTTTTGCGAATTTTAGGCGATTTTTGGCAATTTCGTACGAAATTGGGCCTCTGACCCCCCCNCCCCCCCCCCCCCTTGTCGTATTTCGTAAGGCCCAAAGTCTGACTCCCCCCCCCCCTTGTGCATGTATGCATGTGGTACAAGGTCAATCCCTTGTGAAGTTACCCCTTCATACTTATGGTCATGATTTGATTTTAGTGGTGATTATCGGACTGGAAAACGGTTGAATATGCGACGACTGATCACTTACATTGCAAGCGACTACCGCAAGGATCGGATTTGGATGCGACGGACAAAGAAGGCCAAGCGTAACCATCAGATTTGCATTGCAGTGGATAACTCGGAGAGCATGCGTCATAACCACATGACAGAGGTGAACAACGATAGAACTCCGCTGATAACCACGATTTCCATTCTCGGATTTGCATTCTGCATATTATTCTAATATTTTCATTTTTTCTAACCTTTAATTTGATTGTTCCCTTTCAGATTACTTGCAATGCTCTTTGCTTGATCGACCGGGCCTTGCGCCAGCTGGAGTTGGGTCAGGTGGCGCTCTGTTCGTTCGGCTCCCGCGTCCAGCTGATCAGTGACTTTTCCTCTGATTTCGCTGATTCCGGGGCTGAACCTGCCGGAGTTCGGATTCTGCGTCAACTTCGTTTTGATCAACAGCGCACCGATTTATGCCAACTGCTCACTTTTACACACTCTCTGTTTCGCCAAGCACGAGAAAGGGGCAGCAGCAGCCAGGCACCCGAGCAGATGCTGATCATACTGGGGGATGGCCGGGGTGTCTTCACCGAGGGGGTTGAGCGGATTCGGCAGGTCAGTCAGTCACAACGAGGAAGCGGGTTTTCCGCCTTGACTGGGAAGGCAAAACAATTAAAAAGGCGGGAATTTATTTTTCTCCAAGGTCTCTTCTCATTTATAATCCACCATAAATCTCATTGTCAGGCCCAGTCCCTGTTAGCGGCTGATCGCGTCACCGTGCTGTTCCTGATCATGGACATTCCGGCGACTGCCGATGGCAATGACACCCTCCCGCCGACAACAAAGTCCATCGTGGACATGCGCATCGTTGATTTCGCCGGCGGCCAGTGCACATTCCGTCCCTACATGCAGCAGTTTCCCTTTCCTTTGTATGCCCTGGTCCGCGACACGCGCTCCTTGCCCGCCACCATTGCGGAAGCAGTGCGCCAATGGTTTGACTACACGGCTAGGGGCTGATGTGAAGAAGATGAAAATTGAAAATGTTTTGTTCAACTTTTGCTCAATTTATCACTTTTTATTGTTGTTGTTGTTGTTATCATTGTTTTTGTTGCTGTTGTTATCATTATTTTATTGTTGAGTTGATGTTTAAATTTTTATCTAAAATTAATTTGTTATCGGCATGGATTATCATTTTCCAGGATTTTGCCGTTACTTTATTATGATTGGGTAATTGAATTAATTGGCTTCTTAATTCCCAGTTGATTAGGCAATCAATCAGTTCGGCCACAACTTTGCCATGGACGGAGAAGAGGAGCGTGCTCTGGAGATGGACGAGCCCAAACACTCCTACTGGCGATATTACCGGCGGAACAGAGCCAATTCGACTGCTGGCTGCCGCTTATGTGGGCGGACCATCAAAATGGGCTTAAAATCGTCCACGGGCGGACTGTGAGTGGAATTTTGGAGGGAATTGAGCCAATTGGGTTGGAATGCAAAACAAAAAACCACTTTTGGTGTAAAAAGACAGTTGTTACAAAATTGGGGTTTAATCCCATTCGAAATTATTCATTTGAAATTTTTACTTTTTTTTTTGTTTTTTAACCATACTTCCCCTTCAGAATGCGTCATCTTCAGTTTGTGCACAAAAACATTTTTCGCGAGTTCAGTGCTGAAAGGGCAGGGCAGAGAAGGGGGTTCAGCAGGACGGAGTCGAAACGCAGAGAAGAAGAATTCACGACCACAGTGAAGCGGAAGGGGCAAAGGGGTAAGGATCTGTCATTTTTGAGCAGAATTTATTTTATTCGAATAAATTTGTAGATTTCGTCGCGAATGATTGGAATTTTGAGGACCAAATCAACAGCAGCAACAACGACATTGGAGATCCCGAAACAATTCATTTTGGTGCCGGTGATCATCGTGACCATGATACAGCACCAACTTTGGCCTTAATGCACCCGTTGGTTGCTTCGCTGAACTGTTCCCTGGCTGTTCTGCAACAGTTCAAAAGTGAAAACAACGAGGCCGAGCAGTGTCCGGAACAACAGAATAACAGTTACAACAGCATTGACGACGATGATGATTGGACTGAACAGAAGCAAAACCAATCGGATGACGACCTTGGAACTCTGAGCAACAACAAAAGTTCGAAAACGATGGGAAATGACAGCGGAGGGTCAAGGCGAAGGGGGACAGCAACAAAATCGGTGGGACCCGGGGACGGGAGGATTATTGGGGTAATTGGGTCCAGGAATAAGGATCTTTTTTCTCTCAATCATTAACAATTTTCATCCGAATCACAGATCCGTTCCGCCGGGGTTATCTCTGACGCTGAACTCATTGCTCGTCTGGAAGCGGCGCGAGCTCGCCTTAAGGAAGCCATGGATGATATTGATCTGCTCAGTGCCGAATTATCCTTTCGACAACGATTTGGGATTGTGAATTGTAAACATTAAATAATTAATGCCTTTATGCTTTATTCATGCGATTTTTCCATCCTTTTATGGGTTATTGTGTGGGCTTTATTCATTGCTGTATTTATCGAAATATTGGACATTAATGCGTCAAATTGTGTGAATAAATTCACCTATCCCTTGCCAGTCTCCCTCCCCTCCCCTATTCTTTGCTGGACTTGATTCGCACCATAACAGTAGACCCCGGCAGGTGAAAGGTGTCACAGGATTCCGAATTGATCTTTGATCAGCGATTTGGCCCGTGTCTATTGGGCCATGTCCCTCACCAGATTCCGGTTCCGCCCACAGCCCGGCGCTTTCCATTGTCCAAGTCAATTTGATTGCAGCCCCGGTGCCCGCCATGTTGCGCATTGGTGCGAAGTGCCCAATTATGCGGTGCGGCGGGCCCCCTCCCGTACACATTCATCCGCCGGGTCGGATCCCATGGATTGGATCCAATTTTGCACTTTGCAGATCCCATGGACAAGCGGAGGGTGGGGAGAGGGGGAGGGAGGGGGTTGGGATTCCCCCGTGTCTCCGACTTTTCTGACCTTTCCAGTCCCCCCACCTCCTCCTTTTCCCCACAAATGTCCTTTTCCTTTCCCTTTTTGCTGTTCGATCGATGTTTTGATGTGTTTTTTTCTCTTCGCTCCCCCAACTTTCAATGTTTTATGGTCGCCGCTTCCGCCTCACTCCCCCTCAACTGATTAAGTGAGAAGAAACAAATGAGAAAGGACTAACCGGAATCTGCTGGTGGCGAGGGGAGAAGGGGCTAACAACACGATGGGGAGGAGGAGTAAGGGCTTAATTTGCCCAAATTTGTCGACGCCCTTCTCGAGGAAAGGGAAGGAACCGAACCGCAGATCAGCGGAGGACCAAATCGATGATCCAACGAGTCAAACCGATCAATTTGGACAATCCGATCACTTTTGACCAATCGATTTTGTCCTTGGACGATCGATCTGCTGATCACCCTCACCCTTTGCTTTTGCTTCAGAATGTGATGAGTCCCTTCTCTGGCCACAACATCTGCAGATCTCCCGCCAACTCCGCCAATGATTTCCCCAGCCAACTCGGCCATTTCCCGCCATTTTGTCACTGCCAATCGCCGACAAAATGACAATGCAAAGGCCTTGGCCAGCAGAATCCGAGCCACCACAATCACAAAATCCGCGTAGGCCAAAACACCGAACACATCGGCTGCCGACAGTCATCCTGTTGTTGCTGTTGCTCGCCCTCACTTCAATGTTCCCACCAGCTGTTTCCGGGCAATTTCCTTTTCCCGTTGTCCTTCAACTTGTCCCTTCTCCCCCTTCCCCCGTTTAGCCTTAGCTCCGAGGAGCGGGGGGAATTGGCCCGTAAGTTCAAGTATTATCACCGTTCGGTTCGCCCGGCGGCGGAACTGAACATGTTGGACACCCTCAACGGGACCTTCTTCAGATTGGTGGCCGAGCTGGAGATCCATGGTGGGGATGGGAACCGAGGGAAACAAATTGATCGGGGGGGGGGAACGAGAGGCCAAGTGCCAAATAGTCCATGGCCAAGTCCTGAGTTGTCCAGACACCCGACAGCGGGCGGAAGGGCCCGTGCGGCAGCTGAGCCTGGACATGTCGCTGGTGGCCCACTACCGGGACGACCGACTCCATCTGCGTGATCTCAGCGGACCTTTGACATTGCCGGAAGAGTTCCAACCGTGGATGGTCAGGGAATGGGGCCAGGGGACCACGATGAGGGGAGGAGAGGGAGAGGAAAAATAAAAATATTTTTTGCAAATTTGTCCAATTTAGCCCCGGATCCAGCCTCTGCCCATGGACACTGCGCGTGGCCTCACCTTGCAACGTACTGCCAACTTGGAGCCAAAGACTGGCCACCTGACTGCCTTTTTTCGGTTTGTATGTTTTTTGGCCGGAGAATTTTCGGTCCCTTCAGCTTCTTCGGTGCTTTGCAATGTGATTTTGAGCCATGGAAAGTGCCCTTTGAGCAATACCAATGCCAAATTTGGTTTGAAACGGACCAAGGTGGGCCTAATGGGATTGTTCCCACACCACGATCCCCCCCAGCAGATGAACAACTCATTCTGAGGATATTCCGCGACCTTAGGCCGAGCCGACAAATGTTTGAGACCAAGATCAGCATCGGTAGGGTACACTCTCTTCCTGGCATCTTCGGAATTTTCTGCCAAATCTCTCACCTTTTCAGAGCAGTGGCCACTGCTCAGCCTGACCTTCGCCTTCTCCTCCCACCGATGGCAACATGCCCTGGTTGGTTGGTTGGTTGGTGTCATTTGGCCCTTTTTGTCCTTTTTTTGGTTTGGTTTTTTCCGCCCCCCCCCCCGCGATGAGTGGTCCTTTTCGCTCTTCCGGTCATATCCCACTCTTGTCCTTGTTTTTTTCTTTTCCCCTTCGATTCTTCCCCTCCCCCTCAAAGATCTCGCTGTACTTGCCCACCCTTTTGCTGTTCGCCTGCGCCCTTTTGGCCCAATGGCGTCGCCGGAAGATCCAAGTGCTGGTGTCCCTGGGCTCCATCCTCGGCACTCTGATCATCTCCGTCCGTTGCTTCTTTCTTTGCCCTTTCTTTGGCACTTTCCCCTTCCAGCAACACCACTCCCCCCGCTCGGCCAGTCTGCTGGACCTGTGGCTTGGCGGTGTGTTCGTCCACCTCGTTCGTATCCCCCCCGGGTCCTTGTCCTTGCCATTCTTCTTCATCCCCCCCCAGACTTGCCTTCTGAGTGCCGACCTGCTCTTTCCCGCTCGCCGTCTTCTCGTGTTCAAACGTGCCAAACTCGGCGGGGACAGTGCCGAGTACAGCTCGCCCCCGATGCTCCACAAACTACGAAACGGTGCTGATCCAACTCAATTCACCAATATCCGACCCCCTTCGTCCATTCTCTAGCAGGCAGTCACTCATCCTCCTCACAGCCCCTCCACTGCAGTCTCCACTACGTGTCCACCCCTCAGATCCATCCGCCGCCTCCACCAATCCGAATCCAACAGAATCCGATGTCATCCCCACCAGCTACTGGGCAGGTACAGTCACAGCACCATCTATTTCCGGGTCGGGACTTAATAGGTTTTATAGCCCGGAAAATTCCCGTAGATATAACTCTTAATACAAGAGTTTCCGGGGTTTCATGACCCATGAACCATATCCGCTACTTCGATCTTTGGAATGCCCATCTCTTTACCAGCAGATGGTCCGCACTTTTTCGGTGCCGTCGCGGCGAGTGAATGACTTGCGACAGAGTGAAATCCCTTTCGGCACCCAATTGGGCGGCAGTGAACCGTTGCGGCGTAAAATTCGGCTCCTTTCGCTGACGAAATGCGACAGCGAAGGCAGGGAACGGGAACAGCGAGAGAGCGCGGTGGCCGCACTGCTCGCGGAGATGGACAGCATCCGGAGAGTGGGGGAAGCGGAAGGGTAAGGGCGGAGGGGGGGGGGGGAAGGAGGGGGAAGATCCGGAAGGCCGAATCCGCACAGAACCCTACGACACGCGGACAGTCCCATCACCGTTCTGAAGGAAGCCGACGGAGTCAATGAGGTGGGTTATCAAATAAATTAAGAAATATTGAGATACGGAAAATCACACTCAATCAGAATCCTCTGATCCATCAGTTCCTGATTCATTTCCCATGTCAAGCACGGTATCAGTCAGATCATCAATGGCATCACAATCCGCTAAAAATGAGGGATTATTATGAAATTCCATAATCATTATTACTGAATGTTGCTTTTGATGTCGAAGCCGTTGCGCTGAGTGCGTCAGATCGAGACCTTTTCCGGGAAGCACGGCGTGGAGGGGAACCGGGAGGGGACCTGCTACCAATGCATTCTTTCACACCATCAATCACATCCTGTATGCCAAAGTCCTTGTCCGACCATTGTGAACACATGGGTTGTGATACCGGAAGCGAGTCCTCATCGATAACGAAACTCTCTGGCCTCGGCATATTCAATTTCTTCAGTTCGGATATTTTCTCGTCTGGGTGTTCATCAATGTATGCCTGCGCAAAAAATGAATCCAAAAAATTAACAACCCCATTTCATTTCATTCCCACGGACCATGATTCTTGAGTAATGCTGAAATACTTCATGGTTTCTATCGGCTTGTCTTTCTTTTAGTCGTTTCTCTCGTTCTTTCTCCCTCATCTTTTCCATCCAAAGTTTGTCCGGGCGAATGGTCTTCCACTTTGATGGATCCATCAATGCCTTCATTATTAGAACAGTTGCTGCACAGAACATCGTATCCACACTTCTTTTGAAATCCTCCTCCGCCGATGATTCCTTGCCAACAGCTCCACTCAACTTTTCATGGGAGGGTGCGAACGACAAATCAAATCTTATGTTCCCCGCTTTCTTCTTTGATTTGGCTGAATAGATATAAGCCCAAGTATCATTAAAAGTATTCGATCATTTTACATATAAGAAGCAGATGGACAGCCAACTCGAGAGCACTGGCTGATTGCTTCGATAATTGTTGGTCTATCCACGTCAGGGTCAGTGAGTCCTGTTTATAGAATCTTTTGCCTCGAATATGCTGGGCCCAACGTCTCGTGCCTTTAGCTGATTGGCCTGCATAAAGAATCTGAAAAAGAGAGCAATCAATAGGGCATGACACAAAATTAAAAAAGGCAAAATTATTATTTGTTTGAATACCCTTTTAATACGTCCGTCCTCCACTTGAAAAATGAGATAAACTCCCCATTTGGCCTCATTCTCGGCAACCGCATCCTTGTAGTCGTTAAACCTGCGAAGGGCCCCGTGATATTTCGGCATATTTTGCTTATAGTTCAGAATCGGTGCACCAATCCCATCCGTATAAAATCTAGCCTTCGGCTTGCAATACTTCGAATGGTTTACCAAATCAGAATAATTTTTATAGCAAAAGCTGCACCGTGTCCCGTCTGAATGATTATTATTAAACCATGAAACCAAATGTTGTTCTTACAGTTGATCTTTCGGCCATATTCAGAAACTCGTCCATCAATTTTACCTTTATCATGATTTTCAATGTGTCTTCGCAATACACGATAACTTGTTTGTTTATTTTTACCATTTTTGAACCTATATGGCTGACCACATAGGTTGCAAGTTGCAACATCTCGTTTAAAAGTAAACGTGTCTTTAAATTCTTCCATGTTTCTAAATGTGAATGATGATTGATGAATCGAAATACAATAAAATAGGTATGACAATAAATTTTTAAAATTTTATCCTTGGGAATGTTTTGTCCGGGGATTGTCCTAATATTTGAATGTTTGGAATGTTTGTCCCAATTTCAGGAATTTCGCTTCAGAATATAGTTTCAAAAAGTGGAATATTCATTTTTTTATTGTCGGTTACTGTTAATAAATATTATTATGTTACGAGGCGGATCCGGGGGAAAATGGATGCCCATTGGTTCAAGCGCATTCGCCGGAAATGAACCAGCAGATGGACACTTGGCACACGAGACGCCTGGGAAGTCGGAATTTGAACCAAAAATTGGCGAAAAAAGGTCATTTTGAAGGGTTTGCCAGCAGCAGGAGGAACTACACAAGTCCAAGGAGTCCGGGGGACGCCATCGACAGAGATGCGGACACGGAGCTGGGCAGAACAGAGGTGGAGGGAATTCCGAGGCGGAAGAGGTGCGGCAGGGAGTGCCGGAGCCGGAAATGGCCACATTTTCGGCATGGATATTGTCCTTTTTCCTTCCAGGCTCGTCCTGTCCGCGATCGCGCTCAGCTTCGTCCTGTTCCTGACCATCTACCTCCTCCTGATCGCTCTCTTCGTCCTGGAATTATCTCCCGGACAATGACCGACCAAATTCACCCCCCCCCCTCCTTCAATTTCCGATCTTTTTGCGCTTTATTTGGACATTTTTGTGTAAATAATGAATATAACAAATAAATAAATAAATAAATATATTGCATATGTTGAATTCGTTGTTTGACAAGAATGGATGGAATAATTCGGCAAAAATATTGGAATGATGGACAAGAATGGCAGCAACGGGAGGAGAGAAGAGTGAGGGAGTGTCCGGGAAAAATGATCAAAATGTAAGGAATGATCGGATCAAGGCCAACGTGATCGGTCGCTCACACATTGCTCGGCTTCCGACTCAGTGCCCTTCCGCCGTTTGTCTCGATGGCGGCCACTTGTTGCTGGTCCTGCTCCTTCCCGATCATCTCCTCCGGTGTCATCTCCTTTGATTAAATCACAATTGCTAATAGTTCCCCCTCTCCGATCAATCCCTCTCCACAATCATACAACTGCACATTCCCTCCCTTTTGTCCTCTTCTTTGATCATTCCCCCTTTTCGATCAGTCCTCAACCTCAACCAACTTCCTTCTCCATCCTCCCCCTCTATTTCTTTCCTTTCCTGATCATTTTTCCCTTTGATCAATTTCTTTTCTTCTTATCCTTTCAACTATTTCCTTCCCCTCCTCCATTTTGCCCTCTTCTGATCAGTTCGATTCCCCTTTCCCCTCCTTCCCCAACCTTTTCCATCCTCCTCTGCCGATCATTTCTTTGCTCTTCTTCCTCCCTCCCGTCTTCTTGGCCATCTCCAGCCCCATCATTCTGCTGCCCATGAGTACAATTTTCCTCTCCAATTTGTTCGGCCACCGGTGGGGATTGTGCTGAACTTGCCACAACCACCACCTCTTCCTCGCAACTTTTGTTGTCCACGACTTCATTCTTCTGGGGTGCCATTTTGGTGCTCTCTAAAAATGGAAATTGGCATTTTCTGAATTCAGCAAAGGTCCAAAAGTGAATTCAATGGTCCATTTGGCCAATTGTGCTCTGAATTTGCTCACCTTCCTCTTCCTTCTCCCTCTCCTTTCCTTCCGGCACATCCACCCCCAACTCCCTGGCCGGGCTCAGTTCCTGTTCATCACCAACTGTTCCTGACCCTGCTCCTTCTCCTCCTCCTCCCTTCACTTTGCCCTTCCACTCCGTCTCCTCTCTTCGTCCCGTCACTTTCTCCAAATTTGGCCGAAACTTCAATGGAATCGGATCGGAATCGCAAGCGCTATTGTTCGCGTCCGTGTTGGAGGCGATCTGGAGGGAAGGGAGAGAAGGGGAAGCGAGTGAAGGGATCCCGAATGTAAAGAACGGGAAGGGGAGGATCCGGATGAGTTCGCAGAAGGACCAAAGCAGCAAATGGAAAAGCCCTCATTGGATTTTTGCATTTTTTTCTTTGGATAATCAAGTTTTGGCACAATCGACTATTATCCTGTGTTCTTCATCCCCGAGAGTGCCACTCACCTCGTCCTCGATCATTTGGGACGATTGGTGCGATAGTTTTGCATGGTCCAAGGTGTACGACTGCTTTTGGCCCATTTGGCGACAAATTATTGGCCAAAGTGATGGCCTAAAGGAAGAGAGAAAAGGTGAAGAAGGGCCAAACAACGAAAGAGAAAAAAGAAAGAAAGAAAGTGGGGAAATCAATTGGGGAGGAAGAGGGATGGGGACGAAGGAAGAACGGAGGATGGAAGAGGAGAAAGGACAAATCGGAGGGGGGGGGNCATTTTCACTTCGTCTCCGATCCGACGACATCGCTGACCTTCGCCGCCTTACCCTTTGCCAATGGACCGTAAAAGGCGATTTTCGGGTTTTGCGGGGGGCGGGGGGAGGGGGCTCAGAGCCAAAAGATGCAAATCGGCGTATCGAATACCCCTCCCACCCCATCCATATGGTCCTTCCTTCCTCCTTCCTCCGTCCCTTTTCATTTGTCCTTTCACTGAATTTCCTCTGTGCCCCTCGGACTTTGCTTTTCGTCTCACTTCCACAGCTTTGTCCCTCATCATCACTTGCTTCTTATCACTTCGTCCTTATCCTTACTTTTCTTTACCATCGTCCTCGTCCCTCATCCTTCTCCCTTCCCTATTTGTCACTTTCTTTCTCACATTTTTCACATTTTTGATAAATTAACTGTCAAAAATGTGGATGATGCTCACATTGTGTTTTGGACCATTCCATTCCATTTATTTTCCCGAATTCCTTCCTCCCTCCTTCCTCCCCCATTTTTGATTTTTGCCATTGTGCAAAACCATTCAAAGCTCCGCTTCACCCTTGGCGGCACAGTTTCACCATCATCTACCGATCACTTTCAATGGATACTGTACATGGGCATATACTGTAAATAAGCATTTAGATATCCGAACTCCTCTTGACTGTGCGATTTCACAATTGCACAGAAAAGAAAAAAGAGATGAGTTGAGGAAAGTAGGATGCGCGGGGGAGAGACTCAATCCTGGTCACAATATATTTTATCCTTTTTTTCTTCCAGAATTGGCCATTTGAGAAAAGGGAAAGTGATAAAGTGAATTGGGAACAGGAATTTGATCAGGTATATGTACATGGTGAAATGGGGGACGAGAGGTGACTCAGCAAAGCCCAAAACATCCAAAGGAATGATAAACAAGAGAATCAGGGGGGAAGGAGGAAGGAAGGAATTCGGGAAAATAAATGGAATGGAATGGTCCAAAACACAATGTGAGCATCATCCACATTTTTGACAGTTAATTTATCAAAAATGTGAAAAATGTGAGAAAGAAAGTGACAAATAGGGAAGGGAGAAGGATGAGGGACGAGGACGATGGTAAAGAAAAGTAAGGATAAGGACGAAGTGATAAGAAGCAAGTGATGATGAGGGACAAAGCTGTGGAAGTGAGACGAAAAGCAAAGTCCGAGGGGCACAGAGGAAATTCAGTGAAAGGACAAATGAAAAGGGACGGAGGAAGGAGGAAGGAAGGACCATATGGATGGGGTGGGAGGGGTATTCGATACGCCGATTTGCATCTTTTGGCTCTGAGCCCCCTCCCCCCGCCCCCCGCAAAACCCGAAAATCGCCTTTTACGGTCCATTGGCAAAGGGTAAGGCGGCGAAGGTCAGCGATGTCGTCGGATCGGAGACGAAGTGAAAATGACCATTCATTCATTCAGACGGGTAGCGGGGGATTGAATGAATGGAAAATGGACGGAATGGGGAGGGGGGGGGGGATGGAGTTCAATGAAAGGGACAGATTGCAGAGATGGGGACAAAAAGCTTATGAGGCAAGAACTTATCGAAATTCGAAAAGTTCCCGGTTCGAAATTGGTTTTAAAAGTTCGGTGGTGATACGAAGTTCAGGGTTGGTCGTCGACTTCAAGGCCTTTGCTCTCGTTACATTTTTATGCCTTTTCCGCTCCCCAGAAAATTCAAGATCCATCACAACCAGCGTTTTTCTGTTCCACATCTGTTCCTGTTCTGTTCCTTCACTGTCGTGGACATTTGGAAAAAAGAGCGGGGGAAAGGGAGAGAGCGCGGCTAGAGCGACCCGCTGGTTTCTCTGCCTTCTCTCTTCCTTTTCCCACTCTTTTTCTGATGTCCATGACAGAATTGGAACAGATTTAGGAACAGAAAAACGCTGATCACAACCCAATTCAGTTCGTATTTTCCCAAAATAGCTCTCCGCTCCCTTTCCCTTACCTTTTCGGAAAGCCCAAAATCGCCCAAATTTGGCCAAATTGGCTTTACGCGCGCGAAAATTGCCGCCTCATTTGGCGGCCACAAAAGGCCCATTCACCGACCGAAGGCCAAGTGGGCCCAGAGTGGGCGAAAATTCTTAGGCAAGACATGCACCAACGATTAGCCATTCAGCAAGGGATGAGTTACAATTTCACAAAAACAGAGATCGATAGTCTACGACGGGGCAATTCCGAGGCCGGAGGGAGGAGGATTTATGGCTGAAAACAAACCAGAAAATGCCCCAGAAAAGGGATCCCAGTCCCGCGCACCTTTAAAATACTTCCACAGCAGTACAAAGATGTGCCGACCCGGACCCTGGCCAAGTATGTTCGGCCTCTGTCTCTGACTCTTCTTCCACCTGCTCCGTCTGGAATTGGCCGCAAAATCATTCAATGTTTTGAATTGTTTGGCTTTCTTCCACGGAATCTCATAAATTATTCGGCACGAAAAGGGAGCGGAAGGCGGAAGGTGAATGACGACGAAGGGACATCACCCCAAGGATACGGGAAACCCTTTGCCTTTTTCGGAAATGGACACAACAAAATATTCGCAAATATCGCAGCAAACCAAAAAATGACCAAAATATTCCCTTTTCTCCAGAAGGGCAACTTCGCTGCAATTGCCACCATAATGCAAAAAACCAGGGGGAATTTCCCACAAAGTGCTTTTGCGTTCCCCCGGGAGCGCGAGAATTGTCGAACACAAAAACCAAGAGGGGGGCGGGAGACCAGAAGGACATGGCCCCAATTCCCACCACCCTCCACTCTCATGCTCCACCCACCCGATCCCACGTCCTTTCCTTCACACATCGTTTAGCAGAATTGCCACACGCGCAAATTGGATCTTTCTCTTCCCTTCCCTTTTCCTCCCTGCCCATTTGGCCATTTTCCCAGTTTTGTTGCCGTTCCTTCCTTCACAGTCTTTGCTCGGCCCAATTTGTTAAATTCGCTAAATTCGAAGGCGGAAGAGAAGCGAAACCCATAAATTCAACACAGAAAAGGGTGGCCAATGTTGCGCTGGTCATCGGTGCACCGGCGAAGTTCCTACTGGGAGCCCAGCCAACTGCAACTTCGCTACGCCGAAACCACGGGGGTGTCGGGAGACGGAGGGAACAACGACGACGACGATGGTATAACGACGGGTGGGATTGTTGGGGCGGGGGAATGAGATCCGGGGACAAATCTTCGGAACCATACGTTCTTTTCCCAAAAGATCCCAAAGACCCATCCCCTTTGAAAATGATCTGCTGATCCTGTCCTCCCCTCCTCCCTGCTCCGCTTCCAATGGTCCCTATCCCACATATTCTCTTCCAAGGTTTCAATTCTTGTCCCTTTGCCTTTCCCAACGTGTTCAAAATTGATTTGGTGAGCCATTTCGTCCTCGGCGAGTCAATTCTTGGCATTTACTTCGGATGGGCACAACTCACTCGGTTTACTCGTCGGTATGACACATCCCTTTTTGGCCAATTTCTTTTGGATTGAATATTTGGCCAAGGGATGGATTGAATCATCAATCACCACCCTAAGAAGAGAGACAGCAATGTGGGGGGGGGGGGGGGAAGGGGGAAAAGGGTAAAATGTGCAACAATTGGCCACTGATGCCCTTTAAAGGCCAATGTTTTCATATTTTCGGCTGCGAAATGATTGTTTTTAAAGGGTTGATGGAACAGCAAAATGCTAGGCCAAATTTCCGGGACCGAAAGAGGAAATTGGACCATCAATCAATCACTTCCCCGTCGTACAAAAAAAAGAAATGCGAAGGAGGGCCAATTAGACAGGGAAGGAAGGGAGGAAGGAAGGAAGGGCCAAGTTGAATAATTCACCGGGGAAGTGATATCCGGCACTGTTTGTCTTGCTCACCTCCACCTTCATTTATCCCATGTCCATAACAGCAAACAATGGGACGGAGGGTAATAAGTCTGTCATGGACTTCAACGGATGATCACTTTCTTTCCTCTTGCCACCGATGCCAAATTCACCAATTCCGTCAACCCCTTTACGGGGTGGGGACCTTCCCATACCCATACCGTGGACTTTTTTGGGCCTTCCTTGGCTGGGATTCCTGGGCTTTCTGGCAATTCCGGACCCTGTCTGGCTTCTACCACTCCAACTCTACTCGCCCCTTCACAACTTTTTTTTACTTTAATGAGCCTTTTGTCCATAGCTGGCCCCTCCGTTGGCTGATCTCCCTTGGATTCTTTGGCCCTTTACCTTTGCCGGACTGTCCTTATCTTCCAATCCGGAGTGATCTCATTCAAAACTTTTTTTTTAGAATCCAACGATCATCAGCGAGCACCCCAGCTTCTCTCGGCTCATCGAGCAATGACTGTCCATGGCGACTACGGCAATGCCAGCGAACGCCGCCGGCACTATCGCGGATCGGCGCCGCAACGCGCGCGGAGTGTGATGGAAGAGGGGAGGCGGCGGCAGGAGAGCGGAGGGGAAGGAGCAGGAGGAGGAGGAGGGGGAGAAGCGGAAGGACGGAAGAACCGTGGCGGAGGAGGTAAAGCCGGATGGAAGATGATCAAACTCGGGATGCCCAAATTCGGACCCAATCGATGTTCTTGCCCTTATAGCTCCCCTCAGCTGACGGGTGTCCCCCTCCACCCTCAACATCCCTCTCATCCTCCCCTTCCCCCATTGGCATCGTTCTCCAAATTTTCCCACCTTCGCCGTTCCATGCCACCTTTCCTGCTCCAATTTTTCCACATTCCCTGGCCCTTCCTTTGCCATTGTTCTTTTAACATTCATGCCAGTGGGAATTTGCTATGATGATGTGATGTGGCTTCCGAATTGTTCTTCCCGACCTCCCAAATCCATCCGGATTCGTGATTTTCGGCACTTTCAGACCATTTGGGCCGCAAGTTCTCCTTGGCCTCGGGACCCATGCAGGACAACGCCGCCATGAGCCCTCAATCCCCAACCAACGGGCCCTGGGCTGCTCGGGGATCCTTCGGCACAATTCCGGGGACCCCACTGTTGGCCATCGACGACGGCGGAACCACGACGGAGGAGGAGGACCAAAGTGCCGCCACCGGAGATGGGGCACGCAAGGAATGTAAGGGGGCTGGAGGGAGGGAAAGGGGTTAGGGGAGAGGAAAGGGGGGAAAGGGGATCGGAAATAGAAAAATTACAAATTTTGATGGGAACTTTCGCAGTACTACCGGCACTGTCTAAGTCGCATTCCAAGGCCAGCAACCTGCGGAGAGCATCCTTTTGCGACGAAGTGATCCAAAAAGACACACAGCAGACGGAGAACCATCGGGTTGGGGGGAAGGGAGGGGAAGAGATGGAGAACAAAAAGAGCAAAGGGAAGGAAAGTTCAGCAACAAAACGGGGGCGGAGGATCCATGCTGCTGGGGGTGCCAACCGCGGATGGACAGTCAACGGAACGCCGATTCAGTCTGCAGTCGGCGGTGAGTGCACGAGGGAAGGAGGGGTTGATCAGATCAGGAAGGGAGTGATCGGACAATCCCGATCAATTTGAAGGCTGCACTGATCCGCCGCAGGTCGTCCTTCGCGCGCGAAAAGTGGGCCAGCAAGTTGGAGTTCCTGTTGGCCGTCATTGGTCTGCGCACTCACCCTTTGGCCCCAATTTCGCCTTTTATTAAATTGCCAGGATATGCCGTGGACCTGGGCAACATTTGGCGCTTTCCATCGGTAAAAATTGAATTACCATTTTTTCAAATTTATTTTTGCCATTTTCGGTGTGCTACAAACATGGCGGAGGTTGTCCCTGGCCCATCCCTTCGACTGATCAATCCATCCATCCATCCCACTCCTTCCTGGCCATTCAGGGGCCTTTCTGATCCCTTACGTGGTTATGCTGCTGATCGGGGGACTGCCCATGTTCTACATGGAGCTGGTGCTGGGCCAGTTCCACCGGTCGGGCTGTCTGAGCATTTGGAAGAAAATCTGTCCAATGTTCAAAGGTACAATGATCGGAAGGGATCAGTGGGGGAAGGGGATGGATTTAGAGGGCCAAAAATCCCAAAATGACATTCAAATTGGTAGTTGATTGACGCGCAAAAGAACGCTGCGCCAAAGAAATCCGAGTCCTCTCGATCATTTTGGACATAATAATGCAGGGATCGGCTACGGGATCTGCTTCATCTGCACCTTCATCTCCTGCTTCTACAACACAGTCATTGCCCATGCCGTGTACTTCTTCATCAGCTCGCTGGCCTGGGAAGTGCCCTGGCAACGGTGCAACAACACTTGGAACACCGCGCAGTGCCGCGAGTCCCTGAACGCCTCCATGGAACCCACGGGGGACGGACAGCCGTTGCGCACGCCCTCCCAGGAGTTCTATCTGTATTCGTTGGGTTGTGAAAATTCGGGAGAAAACCTGCAAAAACTTAGATTGTCGGTGTTGGAGAGCGAGAAATCGAATGGATTGGATGATTTGGGGGGCATCAAGGTAGGCCAAATGGGTAAACCCCCTCTTGGACTTTCTACCCAATTGCCATGCCCCTCAGCCTTCCATGGCCTTCTGCCTGCTGCTGGTCTTCCTGATCGTCTATTTCGCCCTTTGGAAGGGTCCGCGGAGTACCGGCAAGATTGTGTGGGTCACTGCCACCGCCCCCTACCTGGTCCTGACCATTTTGCTCATCCGCGGATTGGTCACTTTTCATATTTTTTTCATTTTTCCTGCAAGTCAACCCCTTTCCCCCTCCCGTTCCCTTCCATTTTCAGACTTTGCCCGGTGCCTCCAAGGGCATCTATTACTATCTGATGCCCAACTTTGACAAACTTCTGGAGCCCACAGTGTGGACAGCTGGTTGGATTCTTTTCCCGTCCCCCAATTAGCCCATTGTTTCCCCAATTTTGTCCTTTAGCTGCCACCCAAATTTTCTTCTCCCTTGGTCCCGGCTTCGGCGTTCTCCTCGCTTTGAGCAGTTACAATGACTTCAACAACAATTGTTACAGGTGAAAAAAGACATATTACATACCGTATTTCCTCTAAAATAAGCCCCCTCCCCTTTCTTCTTGACAGTAACCATTTTGAGCAAATTTAATTTCATGTCGGAGAGAATCCGGTCGACCTTTGCGCGATAAAAATCTTGATGAGGAATTGATTGAATGGATTCGAACCAAATGGGCAGAAAACAGCGTACATATTTTCTCGACGGATAATTCAGTAAACTTTGACTAAGAGTCAAATGTTTTGACTAAAAGTCAAGATACATAAGTGCGTGTTGTGTTCTTGTCGAACAAACAAATGAATAATAAAGATAAACAAATACGTTTATTTTCCAAATAATAAATATAATAAATCGCAAGAAATAAATAATAATTTTATTATCAGAGCGAAGCGAATAAGTGAGGGAAGGGAGTGGGGAAATCACAAAAATACAAATGGTCAAAATATCCCAAATCATCATCATAACGCCAAGCGTCATTTGGATCACTGACGAGTGACCCAACACCTCCCTTCTCAAGTCAAGGCTTCGGGGTGCCGTAGCTGTAGGACTTACCTGTGGCGTCCGGCTGGAAGATCCTCCGCGGTTTCGGATCCCGTCGAGTTCTGCGTGGTTGTGGTGGCGTGGAGACTGGAGTGCGATAATTCGTCGGCGGAGTTCTGGGACTCCGCGGTTCTGGATTTTGGGGCGTTTCAGCAACTTCCGGACGTGCGGGTTCCACGACGGGGTCCTCCTCCAGCGGGTAGCGCCTGCGCAGCTGGTTGGCGTGCCGAT
The DNA here is from genome assembly GCA_001026735.1 of Rotylenchulus reniformis. Taxonomy (NCBI): domain Eukaryota; kingdom Metazoa; phylum Nematoda; class Chromadorea; order Rhabditida; family Hoplolaimidae; genus Rotylenchulus; species Rotylenchulus reniformis. Next base: position 82,614 of record LDKF01000074.1, on the reverse strand, counting down.
GAACTCGCCTGCCGAGCACGGGGACGAAAACGCGGTATGTCGGCGACCTCTGCACACGCTCCGCGATGGTGCCTTCGAGCCAATGGGCCTTACCAAGTTGGTAGTTCAGCACCAACACGGGATCGCCGGGCAGAAATTCCACTTCCTTGGCTCCGTGTTTCCTGTCGAATTGTTGCGACATCCCCTCGGTGTAGGACATTTTTGCCTGCTGAAGACGAGCCTTGTCCACAGGAGTATCCAGCAGTTGTCCTTTGGGGTGGACAAGCGAGATTTTGGTGCGAAGTCGGCGTCCGAAGAACAATTGATCCGGTGAATAGCCGTTCAACGAGCCATTTGGTGTGGTCCGGTATGCAAAAAGCATTTTCTCAATCCAATCCTTCCCTTCTCCGGTGCCCTTCTTCATCGCCCTCTTGAACGTATCCACGAAGCGTTCGGCCTGGCCGTTGCTTTAGGGGTGGAATGGAGGGGTGAAGATGTGTTTGATGCCAAATTCTTGGCAAAATGCTGCAAATTCGGCTGAACGGAATTGGGTCCCATTATCAGAGACGATCTCCTGCGGAGTTCCGAGTCGGTAGACAATGGACCGGAGGACGGAAATGGTCGCTCTGGCTGTGATATTGCTCATACGATAGACTTCTGGCCATTTTGAGTAGGCGTCCACCATGATGAAATACGAGTGTCCATCGGGGCAGGGACCAGCAAAATCGATGTGAACTCTCTGGAACACGTCGCTGGTTGCTGTACAAGGCTGAAGTGGGGCCTTGGGTGGACTTTTCTGTGCACTCTGGCATTCAGGACATTGGCGGACAATCCTTTCGACATCTGAGTCGAGTCCTGGCCAATAAACATGCTCTCGTGCAATGGCTTTCATACGCACAATGCCTGGATGTGCTAGATGAAGTGCCTTCAGGATGCGATTCCGGAGTGAAGTGGGGATGATCACACGATTTTGGTGGATCAAACATCCCTCGATTTCCAAGATGGACTCTCGCTTTGGATGAAATGGGGCGAGATTAGGGTCCAAACACTTGTTCGGCCATCCCTTTTTGGCTTTCTCCTGCACTTTGCGGAGGACTTCATCCTTTGGAGTTGCTTCGGCGATTTCCTGGGCTGTCACTGGGAGTTGCTCCACTGTTGATTGGAGGACCGTGTTGATGTAGCAATCTGTCTCCGTACAGATGTTTGCTATGAGGATGTCCTCTTCGGGTCGTGGGTAGTTGGCAACGAGACGTGACAAAACATCAGCTTGGCCAAAGGATGCCGTGTTGATGTACTTGATATCGAACTCATAGTTCGAAAGGATCAGTGCCCAGCGCTGGAGTCAGCTTGCAGCATAAATGGGAATGCCCTTTTTGGAGCCGAAGATCGCGAGGAGGGGCTTGTGATCCGTGAGCAGAGAAAATTTCCGACCGAACAGTTATTCGGTGAAATTTTTGGACTGCGAAGACAAGAGCGAGTGCTTCTTTCTCGATTTGGCTGTAATTCTGCTGAGCCGGGGTGAGAGTGCATGAAGCGTGCTCGATGACTTTCTCCGATTTGTCCGGGAAGACGTGGCTGATTGTCGCGCCAATTCCGTCTTTTGAGGCGTCTGCTGCTACGACGATGGGTAGTTTGGGGTCGTAGTGGGTCAGCAGTAAATCGGAGAGCATGATCTCTTTTGCCTTTTCGAAGACTTCCTGCTGCTTCTCGCTCCATTCCCATTTGGTGTCCTTCTTCAGGAGTTCGTCCAGTGGCGCGCGGATCTCTCGCATCGGTTTGACGAACCTTCCGTAGTAATTCAAAGCACCAAGGAATGAGCGTAGAGTGGACACGTCGTGTGGAGGGGGCATTTTGCGGATCGCGTCAGAACGCGATGGGTCCGGACGGATGCCTTTGGACGACACGATGTGACCCAAGAAGAGCAGTTCGGGTTGCAAGAACTTGCACTTTTCCAGTTGGATCCGAAGACCATATTCTCGAATTCGGGCGAACAGCTGGAACAAAGCTGACACATGCTCGTCCAGTGTTTTGGATGCCACAATTCCATCATCAAGGTAGGCGAATGCGCCAGGAATTCCAGCCACTATTTGGTCCATCAAATGTTGAAAGATCGACGGTGCCGATTTCACGCCAAATGGGAGACGCTGGCACTGGAATAAGCCGCGGTGTGTGTTGATCCCACAAATTTTCTTAGATTCATCGTCCAATTCCATCTGCAAATACGCGTCGCGCAGATCAAGGCTGGTGAAAAATGCAGCGCCGTTGACGGCGGCATAGATGTCTTCCGGTCTGGGGAGTGGATGCCGATTCAACTCGAGCGCATTGTTCAGACCGGTGGAAAAGTCGATGCACACACGGGTTTTTCCATTTTTCTTCTTGACGGCCAAAATGGGAGCGGCCCAGTGGCTAAATTCGATAGGTTTGATTGCCCCAATCTGCAAGAGGCGGTCCAGTTCGGTGTTCACAGCTTCCAGGGCACCGTGGGGGACTGGTCGTGCTTTGCAGAAGACGGGCTGAGCCCCTGGTTTCAGGATCAGATGTGCCTTGAGTTTGGTGCAGTGCCCCAGTTTGGAGTCGAAAACTTCCGGAAATTCCATTTGGAGGGCTTCCGTGAGTGATGCAACATCCGTGACAGGATGTGCAAGCCGTGGGACGACTGCAGCTTGGACGCTGGCCTGTGGCTTCGGGTGCAGGATCTCTGATGGGATGATCTCCAGGGCCTCAACCCATGGCAGACCGAAAAGATCATGCTTCACAACGTCACTCACATATCCGATCAGTTCCTTGGGCGGATTGTTTCCGTAGCTGACGGTACACTGGAACATGCCCTTTATCGGAAATGACACTTCGCTACAATTCCGGGTTTCGATATCGGAAGGGGACAGCGCGGGTTTGCCAAGCTTACACCATGTTCGGGTGGTGAAAATCGTTGCTTGGGCTCCGGTGTCGACGTTCATCAGGCATTCGATGTCATTGATCCGGAAAGGAAGCTTCCACCATCGTCCGGGCGTTGCACCGACAACCATGCAGTGAGTTGGGTCAACTTCGACAGTGTGAACAGCTCGGTCCTTTTCTCGGGATCGGTTGAATTTGCCTTGGCGGCAGACCTTGGCGATGTGTCCCTGCATATTGCATTTGAGGCAGGTTGCTTCCTTGAACTTGCAATCCGATCGCCAGTAATCGGTTTCACCACATGATCCACAAGGATGGGTTGGAGGACCCCGGTCTGCCTTGGATTTAGCCCCTTCTCGATGTTGGAACTGAGGTTTAGGCGGGTTGGGGTTCCGGGTTTTTTCCTTGGATTTTGCCGGTTTGCCCTTTTCTCTCCATTGTTGGGGTCGGGCAGGGATGGCATTGGTGGAGATTGGCGGTGAGGACAGGGAGAGGGCACTATCCTTTACCATCTGCATAGTTCTCAATTCTTCACCAATTTTGTTCAAGGTGATCTGGGTACCAGTTTTCCTCGCTTCTTCCAGCATTTTCCAGGCATTTCTGGCGGAGGTCATGGTGCTCATCCCGGAGTGAGATCACTAAAATGATGCACTTCAGCTGCTCTTTGGTGAGACTGAGATCGGCATTTTCACAGGAGGCATTAATATGGGCGATGAGAGCGGCAATGTCCTGGTTGGGCTGCTGGCGAATCTTGAAACATTCATAGCGGCGGACAAACAGAGAACGAGTTTCCGCAAACAATTCCTTAAGTTTCGCCAAGGTGTCAGCCCAATTGGCTTGGTCGGGTGCCGTGGGACTGATGCTGTCGCGGTACAACTTGTACTCTTCATCCCCAAGTTTTCCGAGCAGCAGTCGGACCTTAGATGCTGCCGGAAGCGAACTGCCGTCCTCCTCGATCAGCTTACCAAACCGCTGGAACCATTGCTCAAAGGTGACTCCATTCTCAGGGTCGTACTGGAATTTGGATATGCGGGAGTCCAAGGAGGCGGCCAGCGAAGCTGCGGAAGCAATTGAAGCAGCTCCGCCGCCTTGTGCTGCATTTGGACCGAGTACTTGGGTCAGTACTGTGTTGAGAATTTGTTGAAGCTGGTCAGCGTTCAATGCCATGGCGTGCAGACCGAAGAATTCACTAGCACCTAGCTAGACTTTTGAAGAAAGTGCTCTGGTAGCGCCTAGCTACACTATCTCCAGCGCCTAGCTGGGGAGCACTGATGGATGTGAAGAATTAGCAGGTGCACTTTCGGTGCACGGACAAAAGCTGATTTGTAAAGGTCGCTTGTCGGATGAGCGAAAATCCTAAACTTTCAAAGAGAAAAAAGTCCGATTGATCCTCTGGTTGGTTGAAGATCCTACTGACTGCGCCAAATTTGTTGTGTTCTTGTCGAACAAACAAATGAATAATAAAGATAAATAAATACATTTATTTTCCAAATAATAAATATAATAAATCGCAAGGAATAAATAATAATTTTATTATCAGAGCGAAGCGAATAAGTGAGGGAAGGGAGTGGGGAAATCACAAAAATACAAATGGTCAAAATATCCCAAATCATCATCATAACGCCAAGCGTCATTTGGATCACTGACGAGTGACCCAACAGTGCGTATTATGAAAAATGGCAAAATACCGGTGATATACCGACATATCGGCATAAAATCTAAAATACCGAAAAATATCGGCGAAAAGGTTGATTTTTGGACTCAAATCAAGCTAAAATGCTTTTTATTTGATTTTCAGGCCATTCATTCTTCCGCAAAATACCGATTTCGGTATTTTTACATGCCCTAGTGATGAATCTTTGGAATTGTAAAATAGATTTTTGCAAAATTTGTCCTTGATTTTTAAAATTTATAATATAGTTTACGTCAATGTTTCCTAAATTTCATATTAAAATATACCTAAGTAGAGTTCGAAAGGGGGTTCGAAAAAAATAAGCCAGTGCTCTAAAATAAGCCCCCCCCTTTGAGTGGGTTTGAAAAAAATAAGCCGGGGGGCTTATTTTAGAGCCTTTACGGTATGTATCTTATGGGTTCTCCTCGACCCCTCGTCTCCCTCTATCCATCCCCTTGTAGGGACGCTGTGGTCACCTCTCTGATCAACTGCTTCACCTCCTTCTTCTCCGGCTTCGTCATCTTCTCCACCCTGGGCTACATGAGCGAATTGACCAACCGGCCGGTCAGCGAAGTTGTGGGCGAAGTGGGTGATCGGGTTGATCCGATCCGATCACTATTGATCGGTTGAATCGATCAGTATTGATCGGGCCTCTTCACCTTCCCCCACCCCCCTCAGGGCGAGTCCTCGCTGATCTTCGTGGTGTATCCCCAGGCCATTTCCACCATGAATTACTCGCCCATCTGGTCCCTGATCTTCTTCCTCATGCTGATCACCCTGGGCATCGACAGCACCGTATCTCCATCTCTTTCTTTCTCTATCTCTCCTTATTTTCTGTTCTCTATCTCTTTCTCTCTCCCCACAGTTCTCCGGCATCGAAGCCTTCATCACCGGCTTCTGCGACGAGTACCCCCGTCTCCTCGCTCGCCGTCGGGAAATCTTTGTGGCCTTTGTGATCGCCGCCCACTACATCGGCTCCCTCCCGGCCACCACCTACGTGAGTCTCCACCGACTGATCCCCCTGATCCATTGTGTTCTTCCCCTCTTTCTCAGGGCGGCTCCTACGTGATCCCTTTCCTGGACGAGTACGGGGTGTCCCTGTCCGTCCTCTTCATTGTGATGTGCGAAATGATCGCCGTCTGTTGGTTCTACGGCATCCGCCGATTCAGCGAAGTGATCCCTTCCCTTCCCCTTGTCTTGGTGCTTTTATCCCGCTTGGTTCTCCAGGACATCCGCCTGATGCTCGGCTTCTACCCTGGCCTCTACTGGCGCTGTTGTTGGACCCTTTGCCCGGTATCCCCCCTTTTCCTTTCCAATTGATCACTTTCCTCCGATCACTTTGGCCCTCCCTTCTCTTCCGATTGATAACTTTCCTCCGATCACTTTGTCCCTCCCTTCCCTTCCGCTTGATCACTTTCCTCCGATCACTTTGGCCCTCCCTTCTCTTCCGATTGATCACTTTCCTCCGATCACTTTGGCCCTCCCTTCTCTTCCGATTGATCACTTTGGCCCTCCCTTCTCTTCCGATTGATCACTTTCCTCCGATCACTTTGGCCCTCCCTTCTCTTCCGATTGATCACTTTCCTCCGATCATTTTGCTTCTTTTTCTCTTCCCCAGGTGTTCATCGGCTGCATCTTCCTGCTCGCCCTCTACTCCACCTCCTTCTCCCCCATGCAAATCCCCCACTACACTTACCCCGATTGGTCCGTCAAGCTCGGCTGGCTGTTCCGGTTGCTCTCCTGTCTGTCCGTGCCAGGCTACGTCCTCTACATGTTCCTCAGCACTCCCGGCACAATTATGCAGGTCCACACGAACAATCAATCCGTATAATTGGGGTCTTTCCCTTTTCAAATCACTTTTTGATCATTCTCCCCCCTTCACCGACATTCTTATCATTTTTGACCAATTTCCCTCATTTCCCTGATGTTTCCGATCCACTGATCATGATCAGTCTTCTGATCATTTCCCTCCTCTCCCATTTAGCGCTTCAAAGTGATGCTGACAGCCCAGCCGCGCTCTCTGACCTCTGCCGGCGCCTCTTCGGTGACCATCGGCGCCGGCGTGGGCGGCGCCATCGGGGGCGGGGCCCACAGTCAGCAGCTGATGGTGGCCATGGGCAGCAGACGCAACTCGGCCCAGCACCAGCAGACCCAGTCCCTGCTGCTGAAGGGCCCCAGGCTGGCCAAGCCCGACCAGGCACACTCTAACCGGCTCAGCATCGGCACCCTGGCCAGCAACTACAGTCGCTCCCGCCAAAGCTCTTTCGCCAGCTCTTCTATCGCGCATCTTTAGGGCCAAAGCCCCCGAGTCCTGGCCAAATCCCACTCACTAGACCAGGGTGAAACTCGCCTGGCTCACAAACAAATGGATTTCCGAAATTGCCATTCATGAATGTTTTCCTCCTTCTTCTGTATATTAATTATCTTTCTTTTTCTATCCCAGTTCCCCCTCACTTTCTATTCTACTTTCCCTTCCCGAGGCAATTACCGTGCCAAACAGGTAAATACACCAATTCCTCAAATGATCTCCTTCCTTCAAATGAAAAATATTTTCTTTAAGTTCATTCATTGAAATTTGCATTTTTATTCACTCCAATAAATATTTTATTCCATCAGCATGGGTTTGGGTTGGTGCTGGTTTCTGTGGCTGTCTTGGTACACTCAATATCCATCATGACCCCATTCCCTGTCGATCCTTCCTTCATTGGACCACATTCATGATATTTTGGTTCAGCGGATTCTCCGGCGACTTTAGCCATTCCTTCTTCACCAATTGCTTCAGTTGGGACAGGCGCAAAGTTGGTCTTTCGGTCTTCAGCTCCGCTATCCGCCTCTCTTCAAAGGCATTGTAAGCAGCCTTCATCCGCTTCTCAGGATGTTTGTCCTGAAATCAATGGGGAAGAGTCAAAGATAAGAAAAATATATGCTGAATACTAATGAAATTATGTTTTTATTGCTATATACCCATCTCATGTTTCCCAGTTTCTTTGCCCACAAAATGTTCAGTTCTCTACCTGTTGCTGACCCGTGCCGGTCCCTCCCGCTTGCTTGAGCACCACAATCGCCTCCTCCACGGTTTGGGCCACCTCTCCCTCGATTTCGAGTCTGTTCACGTTCTCCGGCAACTCCTCCGTCTCGTCCTGGACCACCAGCTTCTTCTGCTCCAGTATCTGCTCCCTCTGCGCCTCTTTCCTTTGCATTTCCTGCAAATAATCAATGAATACCCTTACATTATACTAATGTCCCTCCATTAACTCACTTCCATCTGTCTTTGCCGTTCGATCTGGGCCTGGGTCACTTTGGGTGTCTGTTGTTTCGCTTTAGCATTTGTCGCCAGGGCGTTCATCTCCTGCTCGCAAGCCTGTTTGTTGGCTTGTTTGCGCTCTAATTCCTGCTGCCTCTTCTGATCCATTTCGTTCTTTAATTAAAATTTATAAATTAGAGAGAAAAAGGAATTTATTTAAAGTCAAAAGCAAAGATAAAATCGGCGTAAAAATTCATTGAATTGGGAATTTATTTTTAGCTCTAAGGTTTTATGAAGAGCCAATTTTCCTTTACGAACTATCTCCTTCATCTTTTCTCTGTGTACTATTTTGCCATTATATTTCTCTGTCACCTCGATCCACTTCGAAAGATCGAGGATTTAAAGCAATTCAATCGGCACCCCAACTTTATCTTCTTATCAAATTCCACAAACCAAGTGAACTTCATTGTCTTCCCCGTTCCCTTACCTTCCTTTGCTGCTTCTTCTGTGCTTGTTTGTCGTCATCCTGCCAATATGCATCCTCTCGTGCCTTCTCCTGTTTTGATTTTTCTGCCGCCTTTGTTTCCGCCTTCCGCTCTCTGGCTGCTACAGCTTTTGAATTCTCGCCTTGGAATTTCTTCGGCATTTTATTATTCTTTACTAGAAATGATTTTATGAAAATCCCAAAAATCGCTAATAAATCATTCGCTAGATTATAAAAAATTAAATAATTTTCAAAATGAGATTTAAAAATAATAATCCATTTATTTAAGTAAAACCATGTCAAATAAAAGTAAATTTATAGTGAATTGCTCGGAAAATGGTAATGAGATCCAGAAGATGTAGCGAATTGCGAGGATTAATGAGGATAGATGGTATAATCGGAAAGAACACCAACAGTAGAAATAAATTTTAGAAACACCGAAGGTGAAATGTGTAAAATATAATCGGTCAACAATAAAGTACATAAAAGATGAATTAGATTTACTATAATTCAATCATTGTACTCGCCGTGTGATTAAGGCTTTCTAAAAATGTGAAAAATAAATCATTTAATTTTTAAAAGTATAATCCAAAAATTGCCTCGATGTTCAGTTGAGCAACTAACTGTTTCCATGTTCCGTAATCCAGTTTCGGCACAACCTGAGTGGTTGGGCGCTCGCTGAGTTGTCCTCCTTGGATTCGTTCTTCGATCTCTTCTCGACTCAATTTCACTAAAAACAGAGTAGTTGAAGCTTAAAAAAACAAATGAGATTTAATTTAAACCTATAGACGGTGTCCCATGCGTATCAATGTTCAGCCTCACTTGACCGTCTTTCATGAGAAAAGAAACGTAAAACATGTTTTCCACAGTTTCCCCAAAACTTTCCGGGTTGAGCACAAATTTGTAATAGTCAACCGAATTGGATCCTGTCTGCTTATAAAAACGACGCAAATGCCTTCGAACATTGTCCAATTCTTTGTTCACAGAATTATGTTGTCCGTTGCCCCCTTCTTCTTCCCCGGCATTTCCCTCTTTCAGCTCTCGCAACTTCATATGATAAGTTGAGTTTATTAAATTTGAATAAATTATATTTTTTATACCGTTTTCCCCTGCACAGTCTGTGATTCGCCTTTGATTCGAACAGTACGTTTTCGCTCAGTTTTTGGCCTTAAATGTGGTCCCTCATCCTTTAGCTCGAAGCAAGGTCGCCTAAAAATAAGATTTGTCAAGAAAAATCTATTAACTCCTACATCGAGTTGATGATTAATAACTAGTGTGAGAAAAAGTTAGAAAAAAACAAACAAGTAGTGGAAATCCGGTACTCGTCGCAATATAAATCCGAAGTTCCTGCTAAGTGTAGCGAAGTGATTTAAATCGCCAGGCTTCTTGTGATTTTGCGCGAATGTCTTCTGAAAAATTTATCGAAGCAAAATTTGAAACCCTTAAAACGTCTTACCATTCGGGAAATGAATTTTCCCGTGTCCAGAGTGTGCAAGGTTTCGTCCTTCAACCCTTCCACTTGGGTCGCTGAAAATAGAATGAGATTGTCCAATGTTTCGCCATCAATGCGCATTGTCCTCATGCTTTCAACCTAAAAAATTATAATTTAATAATTAAATTATATTGAAATCGACAATAGAAAAGGGCATACTTTGTCCATTTCTCGGGTGACTTGGTGAAGGTCATCAAACAGTTCATCAATTACATGTTCAGAAGATTGACCTTGTTCAGCTTTTCGAATCTCATCTGAACAAATAAATTAATGTTAAATTAATAATTTTATAATTTGGTTCTATCTTAAGGAAGGGTTTTTACATAATTGTTCCTTACCTTACCCCTCAAAACTTTCACAAATTTTATTGATTCTTTAAAATATTAAGATATCCTATAAATTGGATTTCAAAAACCATCATCTTCAAATTAACGTCACTAATTTTAAGACCTTTGAGTCGAGCAGTAGTATGGATGGATGTAATCCGTCGATTTTGTTCAATACCAAAAATTTGTTGATTGCTTGTGCTTTCGCCCTCGTCACTGTTATCACTATCCCCATTCATCTGCTGAGCAATTCCGTTGAAAATTGCAATCCACAAGACAAGATGATTCAAAAGAAACGTTCTGTTGAATAACCAATTAATAAAATATCTTTTCGGAGAATTGCTGGCGAGTGGCGAGCAAAAAGTGAGAAAATTTTAAATTTTAAGAAGTTGATAATTTTTTAAAGATAAACGTTTCAGCAGCCAGCAGATAGGTAAAAAATTTTTAATTGGAGTTAGTCGTGAGGGAGGGAGATTCTCTTTACTCATCAGTGGAAAGTGGCAAGGGCGTAGCCAGAAAAAATTTTCGGGGGGGGGGGGNGGGGGTGGGTCGGTGACGAGCAAGAAAAAAAACGAAGTTCGCCGGAGAAATTTTTTTACGAATTTGGCTGCTTTCCGTAAAAAATTGGTATTATAATTATTTTTTTTATTAAATTTACATAATACTGTTCGAAAGTTTTTTTTTGACCCAAAAGTTGGAAATCGGCTCGTTATCTGCTGAAGCGTAAAAGTGTTCGTTGAAACGAGAGAACGCTCATGAAAAAGTGAAGAAAACGAAAAGAATGAATGCTCATGAAAAAGATAATGCGTGCTCATTGGTACTGTAGCACGTCCGCTAACTTTTGGGTCAAAAATTTTTTGACTCAAAAAACCTCGCACAGTATTAGGTATATACCAGGGCTGTTGAAAAAAAATTTAAAAATACGATAATGATATACGATAGAAATCAAAACACGATACGATTAAAAAAACGATACACGATAATGGCAAAAAACACGATATTTCACGATACGATACGATATTTTCCAAACTTTTTTTCCAAGTTCTAAACAATTATTTAAAATCAAAATTGTAAAATTTGACATTATGGTGCAAAAATACGAGTTTTCGACATTTTCTGTCAATAAGCTCTTTCTTAAACCATCAATATCAAATTAGCAGACGAAAAAACCCGTTCGCAAAAGCCGAGAGATGCCGGAGAAAAAAATTTGAAAATTTGAACCCTTTTGCTAAGAAATTTTCATTTTTGCCGAAGCTTTTATTAAGCAAATTTCATTTTTTCTTTTGAAAAATTAATGAATTTCTTGAGGTACTTGGTCATTTTCCTATGAAAAAAGATTATTTAAGATAATTGATCCGAGGTTTTGTTAGAGTGATATTGCTAACGCCGGAGAAAATTTTCAATTTCAATTTTATTAGCCATCAAAAGGACAACAAAATTGTCGCTAACATGATGGAGGGGGGGATTGGGGAATTGGAGATATGTGAATAACAATTTGGTGAGAAAAGAATTTGTAGAAGGAATGGGAGGTAGGGAATTATGGTATATAACGATTTAAGAATTTGAGGAATAGGTTTAATTAATGAGGAAGTCAACAAATTATTGAGATGATGAGACAGGATTACGAGCAAATGAGAGTTCTGTCTGGATTTGCCAACGATTGGAAGGAGTATCAGGGGCACGAGCGAGTTTTAAAACAAATCTTCGTGTTTTGGGAGGAGTATCATGGAGTTTGTATTTAGTGAAATTGGGGATATCAGATCTGAGTATGATAGAGTTTGCATATAGAATGTAGATCTTCGTTAGATTCTGATCTTTTTTTAATGCACTCCTGGATTAACCTTGATCGGTCCTTACGTTGTTCTGGCGTCATTTCTTCCCGAATCCTGACTTCTTTGAATGTGCCCTCCCGGACCTTCGGCCTGTTGCGCAACACGTGCATGGCAGCTCCTTGTGACGGCAGCTGGACTTNTGTTAGAGTGATATTGCTAACGCCGGAGAAAATTTTCAATTTCAATTTTATTAGCCATCAAAAGGACAACAAAATTGTCGCTAACATGATGGAGGGGGGGATTGGGGAATTGGAGATATGTGAATAACAATTTGGTGAGAAAAGAATTTGTAGAAGGAATGGGAGGTAGGGAATTATGGTATATAACGATTTAAGAATTTGAGGAATAGGTTTAATTAATGAGGAAGTCAACAAATTATTGAGATGATGAGACAGGATTACGAGCAAATGAGAGTTCTGTCTGGATTTGCCAACGATTGGAAGGAGTATCAGGGGCACGAGCGAGTTTTAAAACAAATCTTCGTGTTTTGGGAGGAGTATCATGGAGTTTGTATTTAGTGAAATTGGGGATATCAGATCTGAGTATGATAGAGTTTGCATATAGAATGTAGATCTTCGTTAGATTCTGATCTTTTTTTAATGCACTCCTGGATTAACCTTGATCGGTCCTTACGTTGTTCTGGCGTCATTTCTTCCCGAATCCTGACTTCTTTGAATGTGCCCTCCCGGACCTTCGGCCTGTTGCGCAACACGTGCATGGCAGCTCCTTGTGACGGCAGCTGGACTTTCACGGGCCGGTGGCGGTTGGGTTGACGCTTGCCGAGGCGGGTGACCGCCGCAGGCAGGCACGCATCCAGTCCGCACTCATTGAGCACGTCCTGAACACGCGCCACATCCTGTCGCGCCCTATCCACAGGGCGCTCGGCATCCCTCTCCGGCATGTTGGTGAGCACAACAGTGCGTAGACGATCGTCGTCGTCCCCTTGTGCACATTGATCAGTGAGCAGCTCCCCGGCCAGCTTGAGCAGGTCGACGACTTGGTTCATCAGCGCCTTGACGGGGTCGGGTAGAGCAGTGTCCTGCAGGGCGGTGAGGTCGAGTTGGCTGATGCCCTGGGCCAGATGAAGGCGCTTTTCGTTGATATTGTTAGGGGAAGTCGATGGGGGATTTTTCCGCTTCATAATATGTGTTATCTTAGGTTGACCTATAAAGGATTTACAGTGTCTGTCAATGTTATCTCTCACTTTTCCTTTTTTTCCTCGCCGCGAAAAGACAATATAAGATAGAAGAGAAAATCATTCGCTTCATATTGTTTTCCTTTGGAAAACAATATGAACTTATGGACACCGGTTGAAAACCCTTAAGCTTTATGTCTGCCCTACATTATTGCTTTTTATTCCATTTATCATGTTAATGAAATTCTCGCGAAAAAAATTCCCGAAGTGGCCCAGTTCAAAAATGGCAAAACCAGTTTTTTGGGGTTAAGACCAGGTTTTAGACAGGAAAATATGGCTGTTTATACTTCGCCCTGATAGTTTATGGGGTGTTATCGCTTTTTTGGCCTATTATGGTATATAACGATTTAAGAATTTGAGGAATAGGTTTAATTAATGAGGAAGTCAACAAATTATTGAGATGATGAGACAGGATTACGAGCAAATGAGAGTTCTGTCTGGATTTGCCAACGATTGGAAGGAGTATCAGGGGCACGAGCGAGTTTTAAAACAAATCTTCGTGTTTTGGGAGGAGTATCATGGAGTTTGTATTTAGTGAAATTGGGGATATCAGATCTGAGTATGATAGAGTTTGCATATAGAATGTAGATCTTCGTTAGATTCTGATCTTTTTTTAATGCACTCCTGGATTAACCTTGATCGTTCCTTGCGCTGTTCCGGCGTCATTTCTTCCCGAATCCTGACTTCTTTGAATGCGCCTTCGCGTACCTTCAGCCTGTTGCGCAACACGTGCATGGCAGCTCCTTGCGACGGCAGTTGGACTTCTACTATCGGCCTGCATCGAAAAAAAAGCCGATGGCGGTTGGGTTGACGCTTGCCGAGGCGGGTGACCGCCGCAGGCAGGCACGCGTCCAGTCCGTACTCATTGAGCACGTCCTGAACACGCGTCACATCCTGTCGCGCCCTGTCTACAGGGCGCTCGGCATCGCTTTCCGGCATGTTGCTGAGCACGACAGTGCGTAGACGATTCCTTAAAAAAGTTATCAATTTTGAAAATTTGGGCCAATTCCTTTAAGAAAATTGGACAATTTTTCAGGAATCTCACTGTATTAGAGGGTACCGGCGGTCCCGATAGGGGCCGCCGTAGAAAATTTTGAAAAATCGGACTCAGCTGGGTTAAAAATTAGTCAATTTTTTCTCGATTATTTTAGTAAAATTCCATTCTTAGGGGTGCATTGTTGGGTCGGCGACCCCCATTCTTAGGGGTGTATTTTGCACGATATAAGCCAAAAAACGATAACGATATACGATAGGACCCAAAAACACGATATTTCACGATACGATACGATACAATACGATAATACAGCCCTGGTATATACATACTACTACCTAAATAATATCATTGCTTGTTTTTGGTTTAATTACCCAATCTTGAGATATACACAAATTCAATTCAATTCTGATAAATGGCAACAAAACGCCGACTTACTTCCTCGTCAGACCCCTGTCCAGCAACAGCAAGCTTCTCAATGACATCGCGGGCAACATAAGCAACCTCACGGATCTCCAACAACAACTTTCTTCCCATCTCAACGACGCCCCGGCCTCAACTCGTGCTCTACTATCGGCCTGCATTGGAATGCTCGCCTCCTGCGGCACCCAGCTCACCGCTCTCCGACAATCGATGGTCCATGACTGTGCTGAGGAAAAGGAACGACAACGCTCTGTGGTCGTGATCGGACTCCCTGAGCAACAGGATGAGCTGGCCTCGGAACGTGTTATGAAGGACGAAATGGCGGTAACTCGCATTCTCGACCAGCTAGGGGTCGAGAGTCGGCCTACTGCGATTTTTCGCATGGGTCGGCGTCCGGATAACCTAGCCTCAAGAGGTCCCCGGCTCCTCAAAGTCTTTTCCTGCTCGTGTGTTTCAGCACGTGTGCTTGGGTGGCTGGAAGCGTGAACGCGATCGCCTACGTGCTCAACCTGGGCTTGGCCGCATGTTCATTCGTCCATCGCTGACAAAGGCGCAAAGGGACCAGGAACGTGTTGAACGTGAACAGAAGCGGCGACGACCAAGCACAACCGGACCTTTTACTGCAACCCAAAGTCTGCTGACATCGAATTCGGGAAACTGATTATGCCGAGGTTTGGGGGTTCGTATTTGCAATGTTCTCGATCAAATTTTTTATCCCAATCTGTTAATGACAGATCTGTTTTTAGGAATCAGTCTATAAATTCTTTTAACAAACAAAATATAAATTATTCTAAGACTGGTTCCTCTGATTCCGACCATTTATTTCATACACAAAAATCCTTTTTATTGACACATTTCTATCCAAAAAACCCCTGTAAAGATTTCATTAGCAGCTTGACTCCGAGTAAACAAATAAAAATTCTTGAGCAAAATTTTAAAAATGATCTAACAACAAATAATAGTACCAATTCTGTTAAAGTCATTCATTACAACTGCCGATCAATTAAAAATAAAATGCACATTCTAAACCAACAAATTTCCGATAATAATCCAGACATACTCATCCTCACCGAAACCTGGATTTCTTCATCCGAATCGGGGTTATCCCCCGAAGAACTAAGCCTAGGAGGAAAATTCACCACCTATTTATGTAATAGAGACCCGAAGTATAAAATTAAGGGTGGTGGGTGTGCTATCCTTATACGAAATCCAATTCAAAATAAATTAGTTTTATCACAATCCCTGCATGGTAATGATATAATCTCTGTAGATGATGGCATCACAAACAAAATTCCGTTTAATAGGAATCTACCGCCCCCCTCAAAGTTCAAAAATAGCTTCTAAATCTCTCGTAAAGTTAATTAGGGATAATCAATCAGAAAATACCTTTATTTGTGGTGATCTCAATATGCCTAAGGCAAATTGGAGTAATTATACTTCATCTATCACATCTGATTCTATTGTCTTAGATTTTTTCCGTGACTTTGAATATACTCAGCTTATTAGTGAACAAACTCACGAGAAAGGATCCCTCCTTGACGTTTTATTAACTAATTCTCCTTCCAAAATCTCTAAATACGATGTCAAGGAGGGTATCTCTGATCATTCCTTTATACACTTCTCCATTCCTATTATCAAACCTAAAATAATTAAGAAAACAATACAGATCACATCAGATCAAGCGTTTAAAGAACTTAATCCGAAACTTTCTTCCCCTCTGTTCAATCTTGTCCCATGTGAAGTTGACACCGAATCCAAATATACTGCATTTACAAATTTGTTAACTAATGTACTTAAAGTCTGCCTACCAAAAGAATCAGTGAAAAATCCTTTAAATATCCCCGACATATTCGATCAGTATTATCGCAAAAAAAGCATATCTACAACCGATCTAAAACAGATGTCTCATACAGATTAAAATACAAAGAAATTTCAAAAACATCGAGACATCTCCTAAAATGTTACCATAATAAAAAAATTTCAAACATGCTTTCCAATCCTAAAATTTTTTACAGACACATTAGAAGTTTAACTAAGCCTCTTGAGCACATTACATTAACACACCAAAATAATACCTTCATTCATGATGATTCCAAAGCTCAATTATTCAGTGAAATTTTTCAAAAATCTTTCAATAATGTTCCGTTAACCCCCCCCCCNGCAACCTCACTGATCTCCAACAACAACTTTCTTCACTTCTCAACGACGCACCGGCCTCAACTCGTGTTCTGCTCTCGGCTTGCATCGGAATGCTCGCCTCCTGTGGCACCCAACTCACTGCTCTCCGTCAATCGATGGTCCACGACTGTGCTGAGGAAAAGGAACGACAACGTTCTGTGGTCGTGATCGGACTACCCGAGCAACAGGACGAGCTGGCCTCGGAACGTGTCAGGAAGGACGAGATGGCGGTAACCCGCATTCTTGACCAGCTAGGGGTTGAGAGTCGGCCCACTGCGATTTTTCGCATGGGTCGGTGTCCGGATAACCTAGCCTCAAGAGGTCCCCGGCTCCTCAAAGTGACTTTTCCTGCTCGTGTGTTTCAGCACGTGTGCTTGGGTGGCTGGAAGCGTGAACGCGATCGCCTACGTGCTCAACCTGGGCTTGGCCGCATGTTCATTCGTCCATCGCTGACAAAGGCGCAAAGGGACCAGGAACGTGTTGAACGTGAACAGAAGCGGCGACGACCAAGCACAACCGGACCTTTTACTGCAACCCAAAGTCTGCTGACATCGAATTCGGGAAACTGATTATGCCGAGGTTTGGGGGTTCGTATCTGCAGTGTTCTCGATCAAATTTCTTATCCCTATCTGTTAATGGCAGATCCGCTCTTAGGAATCAGTCTATAAAATCTTTTGACAAACAACTTATAAATTATCATAAGACTGGTTCCTCAAATTCTGACTTCTCATTTCCTACAAAAAATTCCTTTCTATTGACACATTTCTATCCAAAAAACCCCTGTAAAGATTTTATAAGCAGCTTAACCCCAAGCAAACCGATCACCGTCCTCGAGCCAAGTTTTAAAAATAATGTATTAAATAATAATGGCATCAATTTTCTTAAAGCCATCCAATACAATTGCCGATCAATAAAAAATAAATTGCACATACTAAACCAACAAATTTCTGACTATAATCCTGATATACTAGTACTTACTGAAACTTGGATTTCTTCCGAATCGGGGTTATCCCCCGAAGAACTAAGTTTTGGAGGAAAATTCACCACCTATTTATGTAACAGAGACCCTAATTACAAAGCTAAGGGTGGTGGGTGTGCTATCCTTATACGAAATCCAATCCAAAGTAAATTAGTATTATCACACTCCTCTCATGGTAACGATATAATTTCTATAGATTTGATGATATCACAAACAAAATTACGTTTGATAGGCGTCTACCGTCCTCCTCAAAGCTCAAAAATAGCTTCCAAGTCTCTTATAAAACTACTTAGGGATAATCATTCAGAAAATACTATTCTTTGTGGCGATCTCAATATGCCTAAGACAAATTGGAATAATTATACCTCATCAACTGCAACCGATTCTATTGTCTTAGATTTTTTCCGCGACTTTGAATATACTCAGCTCATCAATGAACAGACTCATGAGAAAGGGTCCCTCCTTGACGTTTTATTAACCAACTCTCCTTCCATAATTTCTCAATATAACGTCAAGGAGGGTATTTCCGATCATTCCTCTATTCACTTTTCCATTCCTAATATCAAACCAAAAATAATTAAAAAAACAATACCAATCACATCCGACCAAGTGTTTAAAGAGCTGAATCCGATACTTTCCTCCCCTCCATTCAATCTTATCACATCCGAATCAGATATCGAATCAAAATACTCTTCATTTACAAATCTATTAACTAATGTGCTTAAGAGTCTGCCCACCAAAAGAATCAAAGAAAAGTCTTTTAAATATCCCCGACATATTCGATCAGCATTATCGCAAAAAAAGCATATTTACCATAAATCTAAAACAGATGTCTCATATAGATTAAAATATAAAGAAATTTCCAAAACATCGAGGCATCTCCTAAAATGTTATCATAACAGAAAAATTTCAAACATGCTTTGCAATCCAAAAAATTTTTACAGACACATTAGAAGTTCAACTAAACCTCTTGAGCACATTCCTTTATTAACACATCAAAATAATACCTTCATTCATGATGATTCCAAAGCTCAATTATTCAGCCAAATTTTTCAAGAATCTTTCAATAATATTCCGTCAAACCCNCAAACCAAAAATAATTAAAAAAACAATACCAATCACATCCGACCAAGTGTTTAAAGAGCTGAATCCGATACTTTCCTCCCCTCCATTCAATCTTATCACATCCGAATCAGATATCGAATCAAAATACTCTTCATTTACAAATCTATTAACTAATGTGCTTAAGAGTCTGCCCACCAAAAGAATCAAAGAAAAGTCTTTTAAATATCCCCGACATATTCGATCAGCATTATCGCAAAAAAAGCATATTTACCATAAATCTAAAACAGATGTCTCATATAGATTAAAATATAAAGAAATTTCCAAAACATCGAGGCATCTCCTAAAATGTTATCATAACAGAAAAATTTCAAACATGCTTTGCAATCCAAAAAATTTTTACAGACACATTAGAAGTTCAACTAAACCTCTTGAGCACATTCCTTTATTAACACATCAAAATAATACCTTCATTCATGATGATTCCAAAGCTCAATTATTCAGCCAAATTTTTCAAGAATCTTTCAATAATATTCCGTCAAACCCCCCTCCTATTTTTAACAATCTAACTGAAAAAACTATTGATGACGTTGAGTTTGATATTCATACTGTTTCCTATTATCTTCAAAATTCCCCAAATAAAAACTCAACTTCTCCGGATAACATACCCTACAAATTACTCAAACATTGCTTTATTCCCATTGCTCTGATTATCACAAACATATTTCGATCCTCAATCAATTCAGGCCAAGTCCCATCTCTCTGGAAAAAATCAATAGTCATCCCGGTTTTCAAAAAAGGTTCTAAGTCTGACCCCTTGAACTACCGTCCTATCGCCCTCACTTCTACACTATGTCGCACTTTTGAACGAATTATTTCCTCTCAGATCCTTAAATTTCTATTATCCAACAACCTTTTGAACAATAACCAATTTGGATTCCTTCCCCTTCGCTCCACCACAACTCAGTTACTTTCCTCCCTCCATATTTGGTATAATAATTTGTTATCCAAAAGTACTACTGATTGTATATACGTCGATTTCCGTAAAGCATTCGATACAGTCCCAATAATATTTCTACTACACAAAGTCACTGCCTATGGTATTCGTGGTAAATTATACAATTGGATTAAGGATTTCTTAACTAACCGAACATTTGTGGTTAAGGTAGGTAACTCATACTCAAACCCTCAACCTATACGATCTGGAGTTCCCCAGGGCTCTGTTTTAGGTCCCCTCCTGTTTACCATATATATTAACGATTTGCCTTCTATTATTCCTCCACCTATACAAATCCGCCTTTATGCTGATGATGTGAAACTATTCCACAAAATAACTACCAAATCAGATTCTCTTGCACTCCAGGATTCTATAAATCTTATTCAACTTTGGAGTAGCCAATGGGCTATCCAAATAGCTCCTGAAAAAACCACTATTGAGAGTTGGTCAAGATCCAAATAAATTTGCTTATACCATAAACAACTCCTCAATATCTTATCTTTCCACTGTTCGTGATTTAGGTATTGAAATTGATGAAACACTCTCTTTTAAATCCCATATTCTACAAATCACCAAAATAGCATATTTCCGCTCAAACCAATTACTAAGGATAATAAAATCTTCTAATCCTAACATATGGTCCAAAGCTTTTAAGACATATGTTCGTCCATCACTAGAATTTTCCTCCGAAGTCTGGAATCCATCCTCGAAATCCTTAATTAAACAAATTGAAAAGGTACAAAGATATTATACTCGTATTGCTTTAAAAAAATGTCCTCAAATTTCAAAGAAAAATAAACTCTCTTATGACAATCGCCTAAAAATTTTCAGGTTAGACCCACTATCATTACGCCGCAAAATCATTGATATTACCACAATTTTCAAGATCTGTATGGGCTTCACCCATTTAAATTCACAAGGTTTCATTGAATTTAATAATAGACAATCTCGTAATAGCCATAGATATCAAATTAAAATTAGTCGTAAATCCAAAAGTACTGAAAATTCTCTTTTTAATAGATCTCTGTCCTTATGGAATTCATTACCAGATAAAGCATTTGAAAACACCAATGCTCAGTCATTTAAAACTTGGCTTAGGAATTATCTTGTCAAACTTAATGAGGAAAAAACAAAAAATCCATTTGTATATTATTGAGTTAAGCTGCTGTTGTTGTCACATATACATACTCATATTTCCAATATATTGCTGTCTTACTTCGTGCTATGTTTATCATTTGACTTTTCATTCCCATAATCATATGTCAGCATTACATCACATTGACTGTATGTAATCTTTATGATCGGAATAAAGTAAAAGTAAAAAAAGTGCTCTCATTCCGATTCGAATCTTTCTCTTATTCCTTTTCTTAGACTGATCGGTCCTTTGAGACTGATCACTTTCCTTATCCTTCCCCCTTTGAGTTCCGAATGATTTGACCCTTTGCGGTCAGCCCTTTGTGGCTTAATCCCTTTGTTAGGTCTATTTCCTCTTGTTCTTTGTGTTCCCCCCGAACTAACGATTTTGTTGGCGATCTGTCTTTTTCCCTTTCTCTGGTAATATTTTTGTTCGTTTCATAAATTGGACTCTGTCGCCAATTCGGATGGCGATTTTTTCTTTTGGTTTTCATCCGTAATATTTTGTTTTTGCCTTGGCCCCTCTCCCCTCCTCTTCCAGCCGGAAAACAATCGATCCCAGCTAATGTTGCCCTTTCTCTCTCCCTTTCTCTCTCTCCCCTTTCTTCCCATATTTACGCCTTTCCGCAATGTATCCCAGCGATCTAACCTTCCGATCGTTCCGCCTTTTTGCTGCTTTAGGTTCCCCGAAGGAATTTGTAATTCACTCTTCTCTCAACCAACGACATTGGACAAACTCTGTTCACGTTCTCCTTGGCTGATTTCTACCTTTCAGAGCGGGAATCCCTGAGTGTTCGTGCCCCTTTTCTGAACTCTTGGGAAGAGACTCGAATCGTGCTCTCATTCCGATTCGAATCTTTCTCTTATTCCTTTTCTTAGACTGATCGGTCCTTTGAGACTGATCACTTTCAGGTTTAATTACCCAAATTTGAGGTCAACGTAAGTTTGAGATAAAAAGAAAATAATGACTGAAATTGCACCAGCAACTGCACCGACTCACTTCCTCAAACGCCGACTTACTTCCTCATCAAACCCCCTGTCCAACAACAGCAAGCTTCTTGGTGANTTTCTCTTATTCCTTTTCTTAGACTGATCGGTCCTTTGAGACTGATCACTTTCCTTATCCTTCCCCCTTTGAGTTCCGAATGATTTGACCCTTTGCGGTCAGCCCTTTGTGGCTTAATCCCTTTGTTAGGTCTATTTCCTCTTGTTCTTTGTGTTCCCCCCGAACTAACGAATTTGGCCCTTTGAGGTCAGCCCTTTGTGGCCTATTCCCTTTCCCCGTTTCCGAATTGACCCGTCCCCCGGTTTGACGCCCCAGGCTGATTGTTTATTTAATTTATTATTTTATTATTTCAAACAAGGGAAGGGTAAGACATGTTAATTTCGGATCAATTCGAGACCCATATGATATTGTGGAGCATCCACAAGCTCCGACGTAAATTTTAATATTAGCTGCCCTCGTCCACAAGAAAAAAAGTTATGAATATTTCATGACCCGCGCGCGATCCGCGCGGGTCAGGGGGTCAAGGGCGTGCGAGTGAAGGCGCGCGGCCAAAAAGGATGGCGTAATTTTAAAAGTTTGAATATGTCATGAGTATATACCTGAATAACCACGAAAATTTAATGTGGTGGCCGTAATGTTGAGTGATAGTGAAATATATATCAATAAACAATTTCCAATTTAGGTAAATATACACAGCGCTCCAATTTGTGCAAAAAAGGCCGTTTTGAGAGTCTGACTGTCCGTCTGACTGTCTGCCATACACTCTCTCGTCTCGCTCTTTTCCCTCTCCCTTGTTTGCACACTCTTTCTTTTTTTCTTATCTCTGTCTTACAAGAATTACTACGGAACATCTACCCTCCTAAACTTCCAATTGAGCTAGTTGTATTGCGTCGTGTTTAATTTCTCTAAAACGCAATAAAAACCGAGTTTTTTCTGTTTAAATGATTAAGCACATCCTTATCTACAATTCCGCAAATTTTTATTAAATTTTATTAAAAAAAACACGAAATAACAAAGATTTTCCCAAATTTTAGCNATATTTTATTTTTCGAATTTCGAACAAAAAGTTCGAAATTTTTCGAAAATACCCTATTTTTCAGTATTTCGGGAAAATTTCGAACTTTTTGTCCGAAATTCGAAAAAAACAAAATCTACCAGAAGATAGAGAATAAAATTCTGCACAATGGCTTTTTTTTATTTTCGACCTAGCAAGTCTAACAAAAAAGTTTTAGGCCAGACTGGCCAGTTTCATAAAAGGTTTTGTTTGACCGATTTGAAAATATTTGTAAAAAATACATCGCCAAATCCGTCGAATGAATTTGAACGCTGAAGACATTTGATCCCAAAACGGCCTTTTTTGCACAAATTGGAGCGCTGTGAATATATCGTTTTGTAGTTTAAAAGAATCGATTAAAAACAAAGGTTTAAATTATTCGTGGTTATTCAGGCTTACAATCCTGACACATTCAAATTTTAAAGTTTGAATATGTTTTTAATTTTTTTAAAAAACGCCAGGCCGCGCGCCTTCACTCGCACGCCCTTGACCCCCTGACCCGCGCGGATCGCGCGCGGGTCATGAAATATTCATAACTTTTTTTTCATGTGGACGAGGGCCGCTAATATTAAAATTTACAACGGAACTTGTGGATGCTCTACAATATTGTACGGGTCTCGAATTGATCCGAAATTAACATGTCTTACCCTTCCCTTGTAAGCTAATCAACTCCCCAAAAAAGGCAATCGGCGTCAACTCATTGCCGATTCGAGATAAAAAAATAAATGGATCAGTATACATATAGAGAATTTTTTTAAACAAATTTTTTGAGGGCGGTTACTGACCAAACATTCATCGGCACATACGTATTTGGTACATACCATAAAAACTCTATTATGTCCCCCCTCCCCCATTAGGAGCCCACTCTCCAATATACCCCTCTCCTCAGAAGTGTGGGGCTGAAAAATAAGAGCCCATGGGGTCCTAATAGAGTTTTCATGGTTTATTTTCCTTCCTCACCTTTGTCAACAGTTCAATTTGCTGTCCTTCCACCAATACGGTGCCCAACTTCCTTCGATTCACTCCCTCAAAACTGCACTCCTCCTCCTCCTCTCCTCGTCAAATTCGTCCTCATCTTCAGCATTTTTGCCCAAGAAATTTGCATAAATCCCATCAAAACTGCAAAAGATCCTATGAAATTTTGGCCATTTTCTTCCCAATTCCGCCGGCGGACCTTTCGCTTTCGTCCGTTTCGTCGTCAATTTCGATGTTGATCAGGCCGAACATTTGTCGCAATGAGCGGCCCAATTCGGGCTCCTCCTCAAGCAGTTGCGGATCAAAGTCAAAGTTGCACAACAGCCGGATGAGCACGCGGTTCCGGAAGTGGTGGAGGATGATGGGGCGGATCCGGAAATTGGCGTCAAATTGCTGGATCAGAGTGAGATAGGGGCTAAGTTTGTGTTGGAATGGCACAATTCCCAAAGAACCTGTAGTGGGTATAACATGGCGAAAAGGTTGGGAATGGTTTTGTGCAGGACGGTGCTGAACAGGGCGGCAACTTTGGCCAAAAATGCAGTCGGATGGTGTTGTTGGTAGGCCAGGGCCAGCTCGGCAGGAGTGCAGTTGAACAACTTGCACGCGTTGTTCTCCAAAGTTGAGGCGATCAGTCCTTGCTGAATAACCAACAAAAACTAGGTTTGATCAGCGAATGATCTTGACTGATCAATGAATGATCTGAGGATGTGTGGGAAATGATCGATCGAAAAATAATCCTAAATCACTGTCAATTGAGAATTGTACAGGGATTCAAATCGGTCAATAGGAGCTGAGAAAGGAATAGCCAATTGGGAATATTCAATTGCCAAAAATTGATATAATAATCCCTTAGCATTGATCTACCTCCTCCGACGCAATGAAGTCGATCAACTCCAACTTGTTACTGTCACTTTCCATGGCCAGGATCGCGTCCGCAACTGTTGCTCTTGACAAAAAGTCCAGCTCATTTCCTTGCAGCGCGGAAAAGATCTCCAACTGGTGGCTGAAGGTGTTAAAATCCTTGGAAAACCCATTAACTATTTGTGTCTTACGAATTGGCAAACTCCGGAGGGTTCAGAATGCCATTTGGCGGCGGAGTGATCGGGGCCGGGGAATAGCCACTGGCACTCTGCGCAGTGCTCTTCCTGCTCGGAAGTGAGGAGGCGAGTCCCGCGAGCATGTCGAGTTCCGAAAATTGATCTCGAATTTGGGGACAATTGCGAAAATTAAACTCAGATTGGGCTCCGAAGTTCCTTTTCCCATCCATTCACCTCTTTATCTTATCAATGTCACCAAATACAAAATGCCCTTACAATCAATACCTTGTAAATACTATGGATGATCTACTAACCCAATTTATTATCAACTGAGAACCAACCCTGTATTCGGATTTCGGATCCTTCATTCCGCCCATTTCGATTGGTCGATGGAAAAGCGCATTTTGGTGCCCCCAAAGCTGGAAGATGCCAACCTTGGCCGCCGCCTGGTCTGCCATCGTCCTTGCCGGCGAGGACAACCGCGAATGTGTGTTGAACAGCGCATTAATGCCGCCGGAGAGCAGCAGATCATTGGCCATAATTACGGACACGCCGGCAGCGGATGGTCATTGGCACCAGGGGTGGTCGCGCATGTGAATGGACTGTTGGTGGAGGCACTGGACAGATCGGGACGAGGAGCACCGGCAGGTGATCTGATCGGATGGGGATAAAATTGATAGGTGAAACTGATCGAAAAAGGGTCACAATATGAAAAGCTGATCAGACAGTGATCAAAACCAGGATATTGGGATGGGAAAAAGTAATTGATCAAGAAAGAGGACAGGAGTTTATCCAAGATCTAGAGTCGAATGATTAAATGGAGTGATCAGAACTTTAGTTTGGAATATCTAATTGATATTATCAATCAATTATCATAGCGAAGCCAAAGGATTAGCAACATCATTGGATATTGATCAGGGAAGTTATTTCATTAATAAGCATTTTTCCTTTGCCAAAGTAAAGATGTACCCGTTGTGGTGATCGGCGCAGGGGTGATCGGACTGTTCACGGCGTACAATCTGCTAGAGCGAGGCTTCCATCGAGTGACCATCATGGCGGAAGAGTTCGATGGATTGCCCTCCCATAATGCGGGTACCGTCAATATACCGTAGTTCGTATTCTATGCCATAATCATCAATTTTCGCACCGTTTTTAGTGTATTATATTTATAATCCTTACAGTAACTGTGCATACCATACCCAACACCCTGTACAGTATCTTTTGAGGTGGATTCATCTCCTCGACAACATATGCTGACTACGTACCTGAGAGTCAGGCACTGATCGACCGATGTGCCATTGATGCCTACCGTTTCTACATTGCCATATCACGGGGCCAAAAGCCTGAGTTTCCGCCGGAAGCGGCCAGACAGATGCCAGTCTATTTTGATCTCGGCGTCCCCACCGAATTGGGTACTTTTTGGTCTGAATCGGATTTTTACAATTTTAAATCCATCTAACATTAGAACCCTACATTGGTACTGTTCTTCGTCCACCCAAGGAAGTGCTGGTCCAGTTTGGTGACTCTGCCCATCGTTCCCATCGGATGTTGGTCTTCGACGACAACATTTTCCTCAATGTCCGACTCTTGATGGCAACTTTGCGCCAAGTTTTAGCCAACAAAGGCGTTGAATTTGTTCAGCGAAAGGTCAACTCATTTGAGGAGCTTGGCGAGGTGATTGTGGTGAATTGTGCCGGGATCGGAGCGAAAGAGTTGTGCCGCGACGGAGAACTATTCCCGGTCCAGGGACATCTGATCATGCTCAAAAGTGCCAACGAAGACCACCTTATAACCATTTAAAATGTCCTAAATTGAAGATCAATGTACGACAGACTTGAATTACCTCATATTGGTAAAGCACGAATTTGACCATGGCACCACCGAATCCGGGCACACCGTCCAGCGCGAGCTGTACATGTTCCCGAAAAGGTCATCTTATGAGTGCGAAGAAGGACAAGGGCAAACGCAGGACATTGGACTCATCGGGGGAACATTCATCCAAGGTTCGACATTTTGAGATGACCAAATTCGATCCAAAAATTCAGATTGTGGACCCGACACACAGAATTTAGCTGAACATGAACAGATCCTGAAGAATGCCAGAGAATGGTTTGGGCAGGAAGAGAATGAACATCTTAAAACATTTATTACTGAATGACATCATAAACTGAATGACATCATTTATTACTGAATGACACCCATAAAGTTCCATTTTTGAATTGAATCATTAGATAGCGAACGAAGATCCAATTCAGATTGAGATTTTTGGCATTTTGATACCATCAAGATTCGGATTTTAAATCCGGATCTCTGTTGGCCAAAAATCCAGGCACTTGGATAATGATTTCCGGTGTTTTCAGCTTTTAGCTATTCATTCACTTGATCATTAGCCCAAGGATTAGTTTCCAAGAATTTTGGATTTGGGACAAAGTCTCGAATGGGACATTTTTACGCGAGCCCCTTAAGCCCTCAAATCTAGTGAAATGAGTTTGATATTAAAGATAAAGCATTAAATGAATGAGGCAAAGTCAAAGCCCATTTGAATTGGTCCAAAAGCATGACATTGTTCGACTGTGCAATTCGACCCATTCCCCCAACATTCTTTCCCCCGATCGTTCAATGAGAGTGATCAGCGATCCGTAATAAGCGATAATCCTCTGTCACCAGCATCCATCAGAAGGGAATCGCTCCGATCATCGCCCACATGTGAGCTTTCCCCCGTTAGTCGGGATCGAACCAATGGATGGATAACTGCTTTCACTGATGCTCATCATCAGCTGCGATCTCCGGCGCACATCTGTGGATCTCTTGGCCCCAAAACTTGTCGGTTCTCCCATCTTTCCCTTGGCCATTTAGTTTTGTCGAGCTTGGGGGTGCCATTGTTAATTGCATTTGGCTTCTCCTCCCGCTCCTCCATTTTAGTCATGTCTCCGCTTCGCTTGTGGGTTTAATTCGGGTTTGTCACGCAATTTGACCCTTTCCATAATTTCACATCTCTTTCGGGTATTCCTGGCGTAAGTAATGATTAGCTGCCACCCTTATATATCTAACCCGGGAGTCTTGGGTTCAAGTCCCTTCATCGACCACCCTTTTCCCTGGTCCAATTCGCCTTAATTATGTCTTTTTTCCCCGCTCTTCCACTCACCCATCCTTTGACCACCAACTCTCTTCTTTCTCATTCCATCATCCATTCCATCCGTTTCCATTTTTAATCCCTCTCGCTCTTCTTGTCTCGCTCGCCCTTCCCCTTTGGCCAAGTCCACTCCCTTCACCCATCTTTTTCCGCCGATGACCACAATTTTGTCCTTCCTCCTCTTTGTCCTTTTGTTCTTTATTCTCCTCAACTTTCTTCCTCTCTTTATTTTCACCTTTGTCTCTCCTCTTCTTCTCTTCCTGCCTATTTTCTTTCTTTTTTCTCTTCCACGTACTTTCTTCCTCTTTTGCCTCTTCTTCCTCTTCCTTCCCCTCCGCTCATTTTCCGTTGTCCTTCGTCCCCTCCGGCGCGTAATTAGTCCCTTCCCTCCCTACCCTCCACCAACACAGCCTCGGGCAACGACAACGGCGGCGGCGATGGTGGCCTGTGGCCTCAGCTGAAAAGAGCCATCCGCGAGGCCAAGAAAAGGGAATTGAAATTCAAAACAAGCGGAAAGGCCAAGGGGAGGGGGGAAGGGGAGGACACGGGAGGGGAGACACAGAGCCAGAAGAGGGCAATTGGCCAGTGAGGGACAACCGGATAGATGACCACAGGGGCCCAGGGACCCACCCAGCAATCTGTTGAATCTGTGGCCATACCGGCGAATTAGGAGTCAAATGATAGACATTCACTAAAATCTATCAGAAAGTAG
>LDKF01000074.1:39498-52638 GCA_001026735.1 Rotylenchulus reniformis | reverse complement strand
CCAAAAACGAATGGATCCTGTCCATTTGGCGGCAAAATTGGGCATTTTCCCTTCAAATCACGCCCCCAGGGGATACCCCTCCCCATCTCATCCAAAAAATTCTTCCAAATCTGCTCAATGTGGCGCATTAGAGCAGTCTGCTACTGGGGATGGAGCATGTCCATAGCACAAGCATCTCCCCCTCTCCTCCCTCCCATCCCTTTCTAATGCAATTTGCGCTCTCCAAGGGCCATGTCCTACCCATCCGCGTGCCCTTGGGGGAGTGTCCAGCAGGGTCTTCTCTCTTCTGTTTCTCTCCCTTCCCCTTTTGCTGCTCTTCGTCCTCCGCTTTTAGACTCATCATTCCCTCTGGCCAGAAGGGCCAAGATGTTGACCGGTCAAATGAGGAGGGGCACAGACAGCGGTTTTTCCTCCTCTTCCCCATCCTTCCCCTTCCTCTTCCTCCCATCTCATTTCATCTCCTCATCCGCCCCGATACCTCCAAAGAAACGTCAGAGAGCGAGCAGAGCTAAATGAGTTATATGCCCCGGGGCGGGGAAAAGGGCCAGCAGACTGTTCGGTTGGGGGAGTAGTCCGTCGTCATTCTCACTCATCGCCACCGCACATTTCAACGCCTCTCCCGTCTCATCCTCCCTCCTCTTCCTTCTTCCTCTTCTTCCCTAATGTACCTATCTTCCTATTCCTTCATCTATACATCCTGTTCTTCTTCCTCCTCTTCTTCTTTTTCATTTCTCTTCATCCAATCTTTATTTTTCACCCCTAGCTATGTTATATATCATTCATCCTTTTTCTTCACTAAAGTCCCTTTATCTTTCTTTCTTCGTTTTCTTTACCCCCCCCCCCCCTCCCCAAGGTCCCTTTGTCCAACATGTTCCGCAAAGGTTCCGTTCGTTCGTCCCCTTCCTATGGTCTATGGTCATTTTTCACAATAGCAATTCGTTGCTTTAAGGGTGACCCAGGGATTGGGGATAGACTAACTATGAATGATCCTTACTTCATATTTCCCAGATTATATGGCTTTACTTTTTTAATAAATGGGTTTTTATTAGTGTTCCCTTCCCAATGCCCACCACCATTTGGTGCCATTCTTCCAAATTACAACTTTAGTAAATTAGGGATCCTCCCAAGTGCCATAATCTGTGTGTTTCCCCGGTGGTGATTATCACCAGCAGAACATGTTCTCCTTATCACTTATCAGCCTCCCAATTTTTGCCATATCAGTAGTCTTCCTCCCTTCCCCAGAATTTTGACCCCTCCGACGACTTTTTGCCTTCGATTCCCCCAGAATGACCTCTCCGCCTCCTATGATGTCCCTCTCTTCCTTTCTCTTCCGTCCTTCCAACTTCCAAGGACCTTCTTCTTCTTCCTCCTCTTCCTTCTGTTCTTCGTCCTCCCTCTTGAATATACATCCTTCCTCTCTTCCCTCCGATTGAACTCATTCCATCCTTCTGTTCACTTTTTTGCCAAATTTGCCCTTTTTGCCCATTTTCCCACCAAAATTTTATGCAAAAATGCGTGTTTAACCTTTTAAGGAACACAAAAAATGGAGAAGCCCTTGCAGCAAAACGACGAAATTGGATAGGCAACAACAGCGCCATCCTCCCTCAATTCCAACATTATGGCCCCACTGACTGATGGCCGGTGGCTGTTCTTCAGCCTTTTGTGCCAATGTTTTGCTTCCATCGAAAGTTCAAAGGTCATCTTTTGGCATTTTGCCCAAAATTGTCAATTTTTGGCCTCGGAACTCATCAATCTCCTCCTGGCGAATGAGTGATGATGACCCTTGTCGGTTTCGCGCCCCCCCTTCCCCCAAATGGCCAAATGTGTCCGAAGGGTCCTTCAAAATTTTCCATTTCCCCTTTAAGTGCTTAATGGGCCGATTGGATGATTGGATCCATCCATTCATTCATCACGGAACAGATTGGAATTGGAGCATCTTTTCCCTCTCATCCTCCGAAAGATTGATTGAGTGCCCTTTTGGCACAATTTTGGGCAATTTTGTGCGTTCCCAAAGAAAATTTTGCCCGAGGGGCATTTATGCAAATTAATTATGCCAAAAATTGGCTGCGATTTGACAGATTTGGCAAGTCATCCTCGGGGGGCCAATAATATTGCCCAATAGTCGATAAGGAAAGGGTGAAAATTGGACAAAATTCCGGTCGGGGTCGTTAGGGCGCCAGGGATAATAAACTGGTCATAACTTTTTTCTGGAAGGGCAGATTTTTTACATCTTGGTATTAATAGATAGACCTGAATGTCTGCTACAAAATTGCAAAAGAGACCATCCGGTATGGCCAAGCTGAAAAAAAGTTATGGCCATATATTTGGCCAAAATCATGATTTTATGCCCTAACTTGGCCATAACTTTTTTCAGCTTGGCCAAACCGGATGGTCTCTTTTGCAATTTTGTAGCAGACATTCTGGGCTATCTATTAATACCAAGATGTAAAAAATCTGCCCTTCCAGAAAAAAGTTATGACCAGTTTATTATCCCTGGCGCCCAAACGGCGGCGCCCAAACGACCCGCTCCGCAAAATTCGGGGGTCGAAGTACTTGAATTCGGGGTTGTGGCCTTCGTTTTCCCCGATTCTATCCCCGATTTTGTCTCTCAATCCCTGCTGGACATCCCCCTGGGGATCCAACTCATTGTCAATCCCCCGGTTAATTCCCATTATGGAGTCTCCTCCGCACAGAAGAGATAATTATGCCCATCTGTGGTTTTGGACAAAAATGCCAACTGAAGGAGGGGGAAGAGGGACATTGAATGGAAGGGATTGTTGGGCAAAATAATGGATTGGCATGGCATGGGGGTGAAGGGCACAATCAGCAGCAGAAGAAGAAGAGGGACGAGATTCTTGGGACCGAATTGGGCAGAAAATTGACGGATGGGCTTGGAATTGTGGAGTGAAGAACTGACTTGTGAGAAAGGGTCAAAACAACCAAATCCAAAAAAGCTAACTTTGAGATATTGGTTGATAATGATAATCTAAAAAGTATGCCGTCACAGATCTTCCCGGTCCGGAGCGATGCGCCGCGGGGCTGGCTGATCGCCGATCTGGCGCTGGAGGGCATAGCATCCGGCAACGAGCGCTTGGCCCTTGGGAGTGCCTCGGACTCGTCCCAGCACTTTGCCATCGATCCCGCCCATCCCTCATGGCTGATTGTTAACGGACCTCTGGACCAATTCCCATCGTTGGACAAAGCCCACGGATCTCGACTGTTTTTGGTCGAGATCGAGGCAAGCAGGGAACCGTTGCTGAGGCGCGTGCTGACCCTGCAGGTCCAAGTGCAGTCCGCGTGAGTCCAGTTCTATTTTATTAGCTAGTATTTAAAAGTAATTGTTATAAAAATAATTGATGTATCCGGAAATATAGGTTTTAAAATAAAATAAGAAGAAATAATGTCGTTAAAAGCTCTAATCTCTTCTTTCAGCTCGTCCCCTGCCTTCGCGCACTTCTCCTCCCCCATTTACTACTCGGTGCTCAACGCCTCTGTCCCGGTTGGGACAGAGTTGAACTTCAGCAGAAATGCCCAAAATCCATCGGAACCCATCGAAAGGATTCAACTTGTCCAGGGAGATCGGGAAGTGAATTATGATCGGATGGAGTTTGGTCTGGCGGCAAGGACGGACGGACTGTTTCGGGTGGAAACTCTCAGGGATCGGCACAGCGGAGAGACTCGTGCAAAGGTGAGGGATAAATGGCGAAACACAAAATGCATCGACCCCAAAAGCCTTAATTATCGAACGATGCAGATTTTTCATCCAGACTAAACCGGCCAAAAAATCAAGATTATTTCCTTTGGACCAAAGATCAATTCTCTCACAATCAGATCATTTTGCTCCGTCAACCCCGGTCCACCGATCGAGAATTTCGCCAATGGATTTTTGCGGAGGAACAATTTGTCGGCGGCGGCACAAGACGGATCCCGCCAGCCCAGCTCCACATCCGCGTCCATCATCCGCCACCGCCTCCACCGCCCCAATTCGAGCCCCAACAGGTCCAACTCCGCCTGAGGGCCCCGGTTCTTGCGCACAAAACACTGACCCGAGTGACAGCAAAGTGAGTCCATGTTTTTATAAACCAAAATTTTTCTTCTTAGGAGGAATTCCGATCAGCGAAGAAGCTTAACCTCACCAAAGGATGGATTCTTATCAATCCAACACCCCTAGTTCAGGCCACTTTTTGGCAAAAAATCAGTTTTATTAATTCGATTAACTGACCAAATACAATCAGAGGCCCCTCCTAATCAACTTCGAATTATTGTTTCTGCAGACCAAAGGTTGTTTTGAGGAGTTGGCCGAATGAGTCACTAGTCCAACACAAAAGGGACAGTCCGAAATTGGATTATTTGTAGCCTCTGGCCAGAATGGTCAGCTCCAGCCAGCTCGTTAGCCCCTCGGGTCTTGGCTTGGCCCGTTCCATTTCAATTAGCGCCTTTCTCAGCCCAACCGATCCGCCGAAGTCCAACCCAATTCTCTCCTCCTCCTTTGCCCATTCGACCGTGGTTAATAGGGCCAAGTTTCGGCACGAAAGTGCCATGAGAAGAGGAGAGGCGAAGGGACTTTGTTGTTGCCGTTCTCTTCAATCTTAGCAGGGAAAATTGGGATTGAAGTGGATTCTATGTAGAGGAGGATGCAGTTGGGCGTTCTTGACCAAAAATTAATTAAGCTAATAATGTGCTAAAATAATAAAAAAAACTGACTGAGATCAATCTCGGGATTGATTTGGGGACCGAGACTAATTTCTGAAGAGATTTTTTGTCCATTATTCTCAACCTAAAAAGGCATTAGTTTAGTCTCGTTTGGTCTCGATTCTCTCGGTTTGCTTCCTGTTTTAGATCTCCTCAGTCTCGAAATGACCCTTTACCCTTCTTCCCCTTGACACTTCCGCTTTTTGGCCTCCTTCTTGCTCCTCACCAATGTGTCGCTAAATGGCGGTTTGTCCCTTTCATTTGCGCCATTTTTGACAAGGACAAAGATTGAGCGAATGTGAAGAGGGGGAAGAGGGAGAGGGGGAGTATCATCACCATCATCCTCATCGGTCAAAAGGAAGAGATGAAATCTCTTCCCCGGAAGGGATGGTGAGGAAGAGGAACGGAAGAATGGGGAGGAAGGTAGGATGATGATGAGAGGACCATTTGCGCAATTGGATGGAAGGGGAGGGAAGGGAGGGATTGGAGGGATAAACAGCCAAATGGTGGTGATGATTGGGCAAGAAGAAACCTTTTTTAATGAGATACTAAAGGACAGGGATGATATAGTGAAAAAGGGTTCCTCTCGACCTGATTTTCATTATTTGAGATTTTCGGATTTAAAAAACGAGGATTTCTGTAGTCTCGACATTAGGAATGGCTTGAACCCAGAAAAAGCGACCCTGAAAGTGGGGAAAGAATCTGGTGTTTATGGCGTTTTGAGTTTATCTTTTTGTCTTTTCTTTAACCCGCAGAAAATTCGAATTTTCTATTATAATTGAAAATGATGGAAACTGAATGATAATCTTTTGACAGGACCTCTCGCGGCACCCCAATCTATCGCATTGAACCAGAATCGGCACCCTTCGATGTGGCACCACTGTTCGGCGACATTTTCGCCAAAAATCGCCTCTCTGCGGGCCAATATGTGTTCAGGGTGGTGGCCATGGATTCGGCAGGACAGGTCAAAATGGTGTCAATATGCTCTAAAGATTTGAAGTCCAAGATTTCAAGGGACTTTAACAAAAAAAACAGTCCAAATTCAGGAAAATTCAGTGTACTAAATAGTAGACATCAAGATAAGAGATTTTAGATCAAGTCAAAGCTGGGCTTTATTTGAAAAATGATCATTTTTTAGGAAGGAAAATGCGAGGTTCTGATCACAGTGGAAGGCACGACTCCACCATCTTCGGCTCCTTCCCGGCGGCAAAAGTCCTTTTTGGATCCGGCAGTTCAGGACAAAGATGGCCCTTTTGCGCTGCAATGGACTCCGTCGAGAACCCGAAGAGATCGGGGCAACGATCTGGTGATCAGTTTGTCGGAGAATCACCCGCCGGGCATACTCAAACAGGTAAAGTCGGAGGGAAAGTCCAGGAGAATGAATTGGATTGAAAAGTTGGAATTTGAAGCGAATTTCCCTGCACGGGGACGAGAGAGTGTCGAAGATGGGGGCAGAGACGGAGGAGCTGAGGGTGCACGAGGACGGGAAGCTGGAGCTGATCGGGGAGCTGAACTACGAGCGCAAGCCGGAACTGTTGCAGACAGTGCAGATTGAGGGAACACACAAAAGTGAGAGGGCCAGAGAAAAAAGGGGCATACACACAGTCAACTAACCTAAGTAAGTCAAAGTTGTAAGCCAGAATTGGCCACAAAATTATTTACTAAAGATGCATCCCAAAATAACTATCGCGATACCAGTATCATTTTTGTGTCCCATACCTATTTTGACACCGATTTGACCCTTCCGGTACCAATATCTTTTGAATTCCAGCAGTACTCCGATCCATGTACTGGGGATCTGTACCAGAGGACCATTATCGAGTAACTCTTTCCCGGTACCAATGCCGGTATCATTCTAAGTACACAGGGAAAATAGTACACAGCGAGGGGTGCCAGAGAAACAATGAGATAAACTAGGGAGGCATCTCCAAAATGTCGAAAATTGTAGGGTTTTTTGAATTTTGCGAAACACAAAAGGGCAGACCCAAACAATCAAAATGCGATATTCTCCTGTCCCCCGTTGTGCCCAATTTGTTCCATTCAAAAGAGAACAAAAAGGACGAATTTGGGTGGGAGGGAAGAGGAAGGCCTTTTGGTCAAAAGATGGCCGACAACTGTTGTTTTGCAGAAGGGAAGGTAGTTAAGAATAGAACGAGGTTTATTCTGCAAAAATGCTGAAAAAATTATATTAAAATTCCTTGATTTTATTCCAGGAATGTTGAATTCTTACCAAACCAAATCTTTAGAGATCACCGAAACATTTTGGCACTTCTTTTTTAGTCGAATGCAGATGAGCCAAAATGTTCCAAAAAACTGTAAAATAATACTAGCCTAAAAAATAAATTTGGCACTTTTTTATGTATGTTTTGCCTATTTATGTATGTATTTTTGGCATTTTTCCCATTTGCAAATTTCCATTTTTTGGATCCAAAATTTCTCCAATTCCAATTTTGCGGGTTTAATTAAGTCTTTCACCGGTGGCCAAGGACTGTGGAGCCATTTCGAAATGGGACAGCCGGGGGATGGCACAACAGAGCCAATTCCGTCGTCATCTTTTGCCAATTCGGCGGAGGGCACACATTCCCCCGGGGGTTCATTAGGGTGGACAAAGGGGAATGAGTCAGTCATCGGGCCGAATTGGTCATCGGTGAGCCACAAAGGGAAAAGCATGAAAAATGAGAAAAAAACACAATATGAAAATGTGTGAAATGTATGAGATGGATTTTGGTAAAAATAGCAAACGAGAAAGAATAGATTGCCATGTGAACATCCTCATCAGTTTATATGTAATTGCTTCGGAAGAAGATAATTTGAGAACATTTGTCTCAAACTACATGAATGTAAAATGATGAATGGAGATCGGATTCAGGCCGAGAGCCTCAGAAAATCTCGATTTGAACTCTTATCTTTCTGCTGGTTCGATTATTAACAAGAAAGAAGAAGTGTTGAACAGATAACCATGCAGCTATGATGATCAGCTTTTTAGCCTCAAAAACTGATCGGACTTTGGTTCTATTTATAAAAAGGAATATTCCGAGTGTTTCTAATGTTCTATATCCTGCATAAGGATGATCTTAATAGATTTTGGCCATCTTCATAATTTGCCTCTCCTTTTGTCCCAGCTCGTCTCCAAACTGTTCGGCTGGAAGTGTTGGATGTGGATGAGCCCCCCGCCTTTCTGAACCAGCCCCGGCCCTTTTTGGCCGTTGTGCCTCCTCAGGACGGACTACCGGTGGGCTTCCCGGTGTTTCGGTTGGAAGCCAGGGACGAGCTGGGCGAAGGATCAGCGGACAATGTCACCTATAGGCTGATCAACACCGAACGTAAGCCAAAGAGGGATTTGATCAAAGCAATAATCCAAAGTGATCGGGATGGCTGACAATGGAAGTTAGGAATGATCAAAATCACTTTCTAAATCCGATTATAACTAATGGAGAAAATGACAAAGAATCTAAAACGATTAACTGGTGGACTATCCCTAAACGAATGAATATACCCTGTGATCTGATCCGAGCTTCCGGAATTTACTTCTTATCCTAACTATTGTGGATTTATAGCACCGAATGCCTTCACGGTTGATTCCCGGAGTGGCGTTGTTCGGACATCATTGCGCAAATACACGCCCGGCAGCACATACAAAGTGTTCGTGGAGGCCCGGGACAATGCAGAGGTCTGTCTGATCTGATCAGTGATCAGAATAAGGAATGACTGATTGGACTGATCAATGATCATCAATTCGTCAGCATATGTATTCCTAATCACAAATTCCCTGAAAAGGACTCATCACGCTCTTCTTCCGAAGTTGCATTTGTGGAAGTTTTCGCGGGCAACCGAGCGCCCCAATTTGTTCGGCCAAAATACGTCGCATCGGTGCCCGAGTCCATGGACATCGGCCACAGTGTGCTGCAGCTGGAAACGATCAGTTTCCCGCCAATCAACGAGGAGGAACATGCCAAGGTGATCTTTGATCAGATCCGAATTTAGACGAACTCGATAGATCCGATTTTGGATCGATGGGACAATTATGGCATTCCTTGATTAAAGCCATTCATTGACAGGGACCCATCAGTTACGGACTGTTTGTGGATCAGCAAAATGGCGGTGATAAGAATCTCCGAGAGCCATCCACCATCTTCGGCATCCAGGAACGAACTGGACTGATCTACCTGAGAAGGGCATTGGACTACGATGACCGTACCCAGCCGAAACTGTTCCATCTGATCGGTTCGAAATTGATCAGATTTCGGGAATAAATCAATGATCTATCAGGAAGTGCCATGGAGGACGACAAGGAATCCACGGTTCCCATCGAGATTGCCGTGTTGGATGTGAACGACAACGCCCCGCAATTTGTGCAGCCGATGTTCACCGCTTCGGTGCGAGAGGATGTGCCCGTCGGGGAGACGATTCTGACAGGTTAGAACTTCAGGGATTGGTCTATAATCCAAAATGGTCGAAAAGGATCACCCAAAAATCTAATTGCTCTCAAAAATTCAAAATGTTCAAAACGTTCAGTGAGTGCGGTGGATGCCGACTCGGGTCTGAATTCAGCACTCGTCTACTCGGTTGACCATCCCCAGTTCATGGTCAACGGACGGGGCGAACTGCAGAGGCGGCCAGGCACCAATCGTCTGGATGCGGATCAAGTAAGCCGAATGACAAGGTGATAATCTTTGATCACCTCTTTTCAGCTGCGCGAGGGACATTTTCTTTATCGATTCAATGTGTCGGCCTCCGATCGGGGCCATCCCCCGCTGATAACCTCTGCAATTGTGCACATCCGAACAGAAAATGTGAACGACGAAGCGCCGATATTTGTGCCCACCGCGGAATACACGGCAACTGTAAGTGTGGGAATGAAAAATAAGTTGAGAATTCGATAAATTTATATGAAAACTTTATCAATCGAAAAACTCGAACTTTAATTTTCAGGTGGCCGAAGACGCGCTCGGAGGAACACCAGTGCTTCAGGTGCAAGCCATGGATCCGGACCGGGACCAAGTGTCCTACACTTTTGTGGACGAAGAAGGGGAAGAGTCAACGGAGGTCGGACTGTTCCAGATCGATCCCGACACCGGTTGGCTTTATCGATTTGGCCATAAGGTACCCTCCTTCTTGATCAAGGTTTGATCCGGCTCCGGTCAGATGCGCGCAACGATCAGCTGCTCTCTCTGGACTCGCCCTACAACTTGACCGTCATCGCGCGGGATGATGGGTCATGTTGCGCACATCAAAGGGGTGCCGGACTGAGACACAGTGCCAAGGCCATGGTCAGTGATCAGAGATCAATTGATTGATCATTGATCGGAAATACTGATTAATAATTGGTCAGTCGAGTGATCTTCTTAATCACCTCAATCTCAGGTCCGCGTCGGTGTGCTAGACCTGAACAACAACAAACCCGAGTTTCCGCACTGCGCTGAGTACTCCCGGTTGGCCATGATCGAGGAGGGTCAGTACCGCGTGAATGCTTCGCCAATCTTGCGAGTGGAGGCCATCGACCACGACTCGGGCCGGAATGGCCAAGTCACTTATTCGCTGTACTATGCCCGATCGGAGTCGCGGAAGCCGTTTCTGATCGATCCGGAAAGCGGGGATCTGCGTCCTTCGCCGTATTTTGTGTTCGATCGGGAGCAAAAGGCGGCGGAGGAGGTGACCATCAAGGCCACGGATCGTGGCGATCGGCCGCTGATCGGCTTCTGCCAATTCAAAGTGCAAGTTGTCGATGTGAACGACAATGCGCCCATCTTCGACAAGCCCATCTACGAGACATCGATGGGGCGCGACACGCGCGTCGGTACCGCGGTGCTCACTGCACTGGCTGAGGACCGAGACGCGCCGCGCAACGCACGGATCAGCTACACGCTGGCGCCCGACGAAACAGCACAGCCGGAGCAACACCAGCATGACCACGAGCTGTTCACCTTGCCGGACCCTGAGCTGGGCGAGATTGTGCTGGCCCGGAAAGTTCCCGCGGATAGGATGCGCTTGCTGTTCTCCATCATCGCCAGCGACAACGGCTTTCCGGAAGCGCAACACGCGGCAGCTCAAGTGGTAGTCCGTGTGCACGAAAAACAGCAAAGCTCACCTCAATGGCAATCGCATCCGGAATGTCCGACACGGTTGACTGTTCCGGAGGACTTGCAGAAGAATACGGTGTTGTTGCGCTGCTATGCAGTCAGTGGGGAGGACCGCACCCGACCAATCTCCTACAAATTGTCCAACGGAGTGCATCAGCAAGACCGCAACAGCAAGCAGACATTCCGCGAGTTCGAAGAGAAGGACCCGCGCAAACCGGACATCTCCTGGGTAGTGGTGCGCAACATGGAGGTTTCACATAACTTATCCGGCAAAATCCATTTTGGCACCTTTTCAGGCCCTTGACTACGAACAGCACCGCAACTATACGCTGACCCTGACCGCCACCGATATGATATCGTCCGCGACCGCCGAACGGCACTTCCACATCGAAGTGCTGGATCAGAACGACGAGGTGCCGCGCTTCATGGTGGACCGCTTCATCGGAACCATTGACGAGGAG
Organism: Rotylenchulus reniformis; assembly: GCA_001026735.1. Classification (NCBI taxonomy): domain Eukaryota; kingdom Metazoa; phylum Nematoda; class Chromadorea; order Rhabditida; family Hoplolaimidae; genus Rotylenchulus; species Rotylenchulus reniformis. The sequence goes on along the minus strand of LDKF01000074.1, from coordinate 41,405 downwards.
CTGACGCCGGCGGAGTTCCAGGATCAACAGGATGGGAAGCCAATCACGGTAGTGACGGCGGAAGATGCGGACGCGCCGGGCAAGCACAGCGAGATCCGCTACCGGATCCTGGACTCGCCGAGTCTGCCCGCCTCACGGCTCTTCCGCATTGACGAGATCAGCGGCGCCATCTTTCCGCTGGAGAAGTTCGACCGCGAACAGGCCGACTCGTTCATCTTCGACGTGGAGGCGCGTGACAGTGCACCGTCATCGTTGCCGGGCACGCGTCGGGGCGCCCCCAACAAGGATCTGGTCAAGGTGCAGGTTTTCGTCGCCGATTCTAACGACAACCCGCCTCGATTTCCGCATCCATTGTACGCGGTGCAGGTCAGACAGGGGGGATATTGGAAATTAAAAATATGCTTAAAATTGAAAGGAAAGAGATTAACAGTAGATGAATGTACAAAATAGTAGAAATATAGAGAGTAGAAAAAATTAAAGTAGAGCATAGACGAGAATGTACAGTAGGATTTGGGAGAAACGATAAACCATTCCGTAGACAGAGGCTGGAAAATATGGTAGAAGTATTCACGGTAAAGACTATGGTTCAGGAATATCTATTTCTTTCATAGGCGTTGGAGAGCGTTGAGCTGGGCAAGGAATTGATCACGGTGCGGGCGGAGGATCCGGACAGCCAGTCCACGCTGCGTTATTCTTTGTACGCGTCAGAGCCCTCGGCGTCGGAGAAGATCCCGTTCGGAGTGCGCACGGACTCGGGAGTGATATACGTGAAGGACCAACTGGATTTCGAGACGCGCCAAGAGTATCGACTGGAACTGATGGTCAGCGACGGAAGGCACAATGTGACCAGCGGAGTCCGAGTCCAAGTGCTGGACGAGAACGACAATGCGCCAGAGTTCGAGCGGAAGCTGTACGAGGCGGTGGTGGAGGAGGGCCATGGCGGCAAAGTGCCGAAACTGTTGTTCACCGCACGCGCGACGGACAAGGACAAGGTCAGCGTGATGAGAAAATAACAAAAACACAATTTTAGTATTGGAAAAGCGTATTCTGCAGATAAAGAAAAACCATTACCCCTCTCAAGAATGAAACCAATGGCCGGATTGTGTACGCTTTGGAGGGTCAGGGAGTGGGTGACCACTTCCGCATTGGTCGAGAGGACGGAAGGGTGGAGCTGATCAGCGAGTTGGACCGCGATCCGCCGGATGGCGTGCCATTCTGGCGATTTATGGTCCAAGCGGTGGACCGGGACGGCCACGGGCTGGTTGGCTATGCGGATGTGCACGTTCAGGTCGAAATCCGATCAAAATTTCAACAAAATCCGCCAAATTCTTCAGGTTCTCGACAAAAATGACAATGCCCCGCGATTCCCAAGCGAAATGTCCGGATTTGTGGATGAGGACCGGGAACCGGAGGCATTTGTGATGACGGCGGAAGCGGTGGACAATGACGACCCGCAGACCGGAAATGTAATTTTGGGTAGATGTAGGAGGAATAAGATACTGTGCTTTGAGGAATAAATCGTGGTTCTATAGAATTAGGCTTTTGTAAATATCTTCGAAGGGAAATGGAGAAGCGATAGGGTACTGTAGTAATGATAGTTCGTTAAAATGGTGTTTCATCACTAGAGCTGCAAATTTAAGGCAAATGCCTTTTTTTCTGCTGACTCATAATGACCTAAAAACCATGTAAAACACGTTTTTAGCTTTGTTAGAACGGTCTAACATCGATTTTTATTTGCCTTTTTTTTTGCCTTTTTGACCCTTTTGGGATTTTTATGCCTTTTTTCGTGCCTTTTTTGACTTTTGGAGCAAATTTTTGCAAATTTTTTCAAATTTCGCAAATTTTTGCTCATTTTTTGAACTAGAGAGACAAAAATTTTAATTTTCGAGGAGAATGAGAAAAGAAAA
>LDKF01000074.1:0-23901 GCA_001026735.1 Rotylenchulus reniformis | reverse complement strand
GGGAGACGGGTGACGAGGAGGTTCTTCTGCTGCTGTGGTCAGTCATCCTGTCGGACGAAGTGAGTCAGTCTTTCTTCTTCCTCATCCTTCGTCCTTCATCCGCGATTACTTCCACCACGCATTAAGGGGGAGGGGGAGGGGTGTAATAAGGGGTGTGGAGGATCCTCCCCAACTCCCAACTTCATCATCATCCTTCCTCATCAGCAGCAGAGGGATAGATGGTGGTGTCCCCATCCTCATGTCCGTCCATTTTGTTTTGCTTGTTCAGCCTCCAAATGTCCATCTTTTAGCTAGTGTCCAACTTCTTTCCAATTCTTATTTTCCAAATATAGCATTTGCCCTGATCCATTTTGATCACTGTTCTCTAATCAACAGATCACTTATTTACTGCCCTTTCATCCTTTTATCCCTTCTGGATCACTTTTTTGAATATCTTCCTCTACTGCTGGGATTAATCAGATCCTCTGCCCTCCCCTCCCCATCGTTACCCTTTCTTCATCCCTCCGATTACCGCTTGATCGTTGATCACTTACAAATGGATCTTCCATTTTCACTTCCCTACTGACCATTTCCATCCTCTTCTCCTCTACTCTTTGTCCATTCTTCCTCTCTTTCTCTTTTTTGGGTGCCAATGCCGCCCCTTTACCCCCAATTAGTTAACCCTTTCCGCCGGGCCCAACGGGGCCACATGCTGTGATATTAGGGGGCCTTAAGCCCTAAAAGGGATGAAGATGGCCCAAACCCATTGGATCATCCCATTTCTTCCTTTTTCATTCCCCGGTTTTTATGCATTCTCTCCACCTTCGACCTATTATCAGACCACAGTCATCGCCAGCCAGCTCCTCGGCTGGTCTGATAATTCTGATCAGCCACGGACCTTAATTAAAACTGGAGATCATCAACTTTTTCTGTCTCTCACCAATCAGAAAAGCAAACACAATCACTCTCGATAAAATTTCGGCCCAAAACTTCCATTTCTAAAAAACTGCTGCTATTCCCAGCGCCTTTGCTTCACCCCTTCCGATCGATCGATCGGCCGATTCAATTTTTGTAAGCGCAACAGTCATCGCCAGCCAGCTCCTCGGCTGGTCTGAGATGATTCACACCATTCCCTTCCCAATCCCCATCCGTGTCTTCTTCTCTTCCTTCTCCTTCAACATCGTCCATCTTTGGTTGGGGATGACAAAGCGGCCTTTTGGGAAGGACATCCGCGTCCGATGGCAAAACTCTTCTTCCCCTTCCTTCCCCTTCCCATTTTACGACTTTCTTCCTCCCCACACCGTCGGCATATCTAAAAAGGACCCCACACACTGATAACGGCATAATGGTCCAAAGGAAAGGCAATGGTGCACTTTTATGGCCACTGGCCAAACCCTTTGCCCTTCCCCGGTCAGGGTCCCCTCCCCCCGTTCTTTGTCTCTCCACTTCCTCCAATCTCTCCTCCCCCATCACTTTTTCCAATCTGATGAGATACACAAACTGATTGGGATCGGCGGCATCGGCACGCCAATTTTGCCCCTCCCCCATGATAACTTTGAATGAATGGCATGCCCATTTTGAATATTTTCCCCTTCCTTTGTCCATTTTCCCAGATCCCTTCATCCCATCTCTGTCCATCTTTAATCCCCATCCATTCTTCTTTAGAAATTCCAAGTGGACGGAGAGAATGAAGGTATTTCACCAATATCATCTCACTATACGTTTTGGCCAAAAAACCTCTGAATCTCCGGATTGGCCCCACTTAATGGCCACAAGATGTGCTTGGCCACATTACTATGGGTGTGGTCTCTTTCGGACCCAATCCTGGGGGAAAATGGCCATATATTTTCGGGGTTAATGGTGAATGGTCAACGTCCGAGATTCTTTCCCTCCTTTCTCCCCATCATCATTCACGAGATGTCTTTAACACAATTTCACCCGATCAGCTCTTCTCGAGACAATATGATCCATTTCGCTCATCAACAACGATGACTGATTGCNCCCCCCCCCCCCCGGGATGATTCATCCATCGTCCCGCCATTCGTTTACTTTTGTTTCGCTTACAAAAATATTATTTATTGCCTTTTTGCTCCTTCCAATGTCCAATCACCACCCCATCAATCATCATTTACCCCATTCAAGAATTTCATTAAGCCGGCTAAGAATTAAGGTGATTTCGTGTCAATTACTTTTCCCTCCAAACCCAAAATGTCATGGTCATTTAAGCCGGTTGATCCCTCTTTTCGATTAATTTTCTGATGAGCAAAACCGGATCCAAAGCTCTTCTTCGCCATTAAGCTTCTTCCTCATCTATTCATCCATCATCTTCTTCATCTTCATCCGATTCTCCTCGCCCTTCCCCTTGGGGTCAATGCCTCTCCGATCCCGATCGATCAGTCATCTTGGCACCCATCCCCTGGGGCATTATCCCCCTCCCCTCCGGGCACCTTCCCCATCCATCATCTCTTCCATCTTCCTCCTCGCCCCCAGGTGACCTTACCCTTTATGATGATTAGATCCATCTTATGCCCCAGAAGCTCATTTATTCATTGGATATTTTTCATTTTTGCGATTTTTAATTCCAATTTTTGAATTTTGCAGATCAGGGACTTCGCTTCATATTCTTTATTCCTTCCATTCCTCCAAGTCTTTCGTCTTTCCTTGCACAGTGCCTATCCCAAATACCCAAAATTTCCTTTTTCCTCTCCAAAAAGGGTCGGGGAGTGAGTGAAAAGTAAACACAAATTATTTGTTTGCTTTACAACAAAACGCCAAAAACAACTGTACCCGAGAGCATAAACCAAAAAAACATTTACAGTCCTTGGACTACGAGGATGCCGCCCAGCGAGACAACGGCTTCGATCTGCACGTGCGAGTGTTCGATGGCCGCTTCTATGGAAGCACAAAGGTAAAAAAGAGATCCTATAGTTAACTAATTACTAATTAGTAAGGTCATATAGCTAGCTAATCTGGATAACATGAACTTTGACTATAGTATACCAGGAATTTTATCAAAGATTTAAAGGGCCCTTTATCCTCGCAGGCCTATATCTCTGGGCCTTTGTTTCATCAGTCATCTGGATTTAAGTTTTCTTATAAAGATTTTAATTGCGGTTTATTGACAATTTAATCCCTCTGATCATAGATCAGGCCATCCCGAATAGCCCCCAAGAATACTAGTCCTGATCGACAAAATTCCCTTCTGCAGGTGCACATCAAGGTGCTGGACCGAAACGACAACGCGCCGGTGCTTGTCGGCCCACGCCAGCTGTCCGTCTCCGAATCTGTGCCCATCGGCGCCCTGCTCGCCTCCTTCTCGGCCCACGACGCGGACCAGGCCGACACCCAGTTTGAGTACGACACAATGCCACCAAAATGGCGCCAAACCCAAAATGTCCACCATCGGTCCCAATGGCCGCCCCTCCTCCCCGACCCTGTCCTTGTCCCGAATATCCCTGACATTCCTCCTCCTCCTCTTCTTGGCCATAACCCCCGCTCTTGGCCAATGGTCTTGGCAAAATAATGGAAAATGGCATTATGGCAACCAGAAGACCACCCGGGAGATTTTACTATCGGTGGTCAAAAACATCTCGGAGGACACTCCGGTGGGCGAAATTCTGCTCAATTTCAAAGCGGAAGACAAGAGCTCGCCCACCTTCAACCTCACGTAAGAAGCGATGGATTCAAATGGAAATGGTCCAAAAAAAACTAAATATCCGCAGCTCTGCCTCNGTCCCGAATATCCCTGACATTCCTCCTCCTCCTCTTCTTGGCCATAACCCCCGCTCTTGGCCAATGGTCTTGGCAAAATAATGGAAAATGGCATTATGGCAACCAGAAGACCACCCGGGAGATTTTACTATCGGTGGTCAAAAACATCTCGGAGGACACTCCGGTGGGCGAAATTCTGCTCAATTTCAAAGCGGAAGACAAGAGCTCGCCCACCTTCAACCTCACGTAAGAAGCGATGGATTCAAATGGAAATGGTCCAAAAAAAACTAAATATCCGCAGCTCTGCCTCAGTCACCCAATTTCCGTCCCAATGGATGGTTTCTCCAAAAGTTTTTTGCTACCCTGAGAATGTCCTTGGAAGAAGAAAAAATTGGAAAGCGATTTTTGATGTGATTCATCAGTGATGGGGTTGGATGAATAAGATTTATGGGATGAAATTGGGTAGAAAATGGCACTTTGAGGATGTTAAAGATATGTAGTTGATGAAGGAAATAATTTGGAATTGGGGGACAATTTGTAGGTAAACGAATTATTTGGCATTGTGTCTGTCCTTTTTGTTCATTATCAAAAATGAAACAATTGACCAAATTTGGTGGCCAAATTTGGCCGGAATTTCTAATTGAATTTTGGGCCACAATGGCCAAATGGTCAAAGAATGAATGAGAAGATGGTGGTTGCAAGACAGGGAAATTCGTATTTTTGAGTTTCGCAACAAAAGATTTTCGAATATTCGATTCGCTTTGCAGGTATCGGATCAGTCGCGAAACCGACCCAAAGCGGCAGTTCTCCATTGATCAGAAAGGAGCATTGCGGGTGGCACAACTGCTGGACCGCGAGGACATTCCCAAATATGATCTGCGAATTGAGGCATTCGATCAGGGTAAGCAAGCAACTACAAGTAAGACTCCTGCTGCTGGTGTAAGATGGACTAATGATAGGATATGTATGTATAGGAATACAGGGTAAGACATGATAGAAAAAGTAGAGTTCCAGAGTAGAGATTGGTACTTTTACTCAATAATCGGAACCCGAGCCAACCGTTTTTCCTTTTTGCTGTATTCTAAGGAAATACTGTAGTTTTAGGACCGTATTAATCAACTGGATCCACTGATTTACCCGCTTATTCTGGATACAGTATTATAGTCTACCTATTTTTATTTTTTAAACCTCAACAACAATTTCCCCTTTTAGCCGGCAACATTGGCTCCCAGTACGTGGAAATCTCTCTGCAAGATGTCAACGACAATGCGCCCACCCTGGAAACCAGACCGCATCCCTGCGTGTTCATGGAGAACACCCTTCCAGAACAACAGCCGCCCTGCGAGATCGTCGGCCTCGACAAGGACTTATTGTAAGGGTATTTACAACAATGTAAATAGTACGGAAGCCAAAATGCGATAAGAAGATTGGCATCGACAAAAGCCAAAATATTATTTTTCTAAATTTAATATATCGAATCCCTTACCGGATGTTCGATACCGATATCGGTATGGATAGTGACTCTAGAACCGATAATGGATGTTTTAGGTAGGAAAATTCTGTTCTCGTTTTAAGGGAAAACGGGCCACCGTTCAACATGACTCTGAGCCCGGAGTTCCAGTTCCGCGACTATTTGGAGGTGCAATTTGACCGCAACGGTGACGGCGGCAACGGATCCATGCACATCCGACCACTGCGCATGTTCGACCGGGAAGACCCGGACTTGCCGGACAAGCGGTTCACCATTCCGGTGATTGTGTCGGACCGGAAGGGCAAGCAGAGCGAACAGCGGGTGTACGTGATCATCGGGGACCAAAATGACAATCCGATGAGCGACGGGCACATGGAGGTGAATTTATAACTTTTTATATGGGATTTGATCCGATTTTAACATTTATTTTTAGGTGCACGTGTACTCCTACAGGGGCCAACTGAAACGGACAGTGATCGGAGTGCCATATGTGGAAGATCTTGACGATTGGGACGTGGTGGACAAGAGTTTCCAGTTGGTCAAATCTGAGAACCAGTACTTCCATCTCCAAGAAAAACAGGTGAAGAACCACGAGAAGTTGGAGAAGTACAAGTATCATCCGAATGGTATTTTGCAGTTGGTAATTGACGCGGATCTTCCGGAGGGCATCTACGAGTTGGAAGTGAAAGTGGAGGACAAGGTGCGCAACGAACGCGCGATGTCCTTCATCAAAGTGATCGTCCGCGCGGTGCCCGAAATCGCATTCGAGAAGCATGTAAGTGATAAAGGTTTAAGCCATGGGTTGCTTTTCGAATAGGCAATGTATTATTAATTTCATCATTTTTGGTCAAAATTTTGTATCTGATCGTGATTGGATCCGATATTCAATTCAGGCGACCATTCGTCTAGAGGTTGACCCTCAGCTGCCCGCAATCTCTGAACAACTCGATGAGGATGCCCGTGAGTTGGCTTCGGCGCTGATCCGCGAGGAGCACGGAGAGCCATCGCGGTTGGAGCTGTTCCGGCGCGAGATGGAAACTCTGATCGGCGGCGGTGCGTTTGTGGAGGTGGTGTCGCTGAAGCCGGACGAGCAGTTGCTGCAGCGATTGTCCACCAAAGTGGTGGATTTGCGGTTCACCGCGCGCACCGGCGACGAATTTCTGGACCCGATGCGACTGCACGGACTCGCAATGCGCAACCGGGAAAGGCTGTCGGGAGTGTTGCGGGCACGAATACTCGCGGTGGGTGTGGACATGTGCAAGTGGACAACCTGTGACAACGGATGCCGCACCGAGAACCGAGTGGACAATGTGAGTGATCAGTGAGGATAAAACTGATCAATGATTGAGGAAATCGGAGATAATTCCGGGTCGATGATCTGGCAGGGTTATCCCATCCAAAGTAATCAAACTGGCCATTCAGAGCGGTGTCGTGGTCCACGCCAATCGGACGGTGATCGTCGGGCTGAACGCCACAGCGGTGGACATATGCGAATGCCCCACATTTGTGCCGAAGAGCGAATGCGACCGATCGGTGTGCTACAACGGCGGAGTTTGCCATGACACACGGCCTGGAACATTGTGAGTCCCAATGCCCAAAAAGCCAATATTCTCAAAAAAGTAGCGTAAATACTCTGAAAGGTATACGGTAGGTATCATAGTCCAAAAGATCCATACCCTCGAATGGATTGTATCCTATCCCTGAAATACTAACTAAAAAATACTAACTAAAAAATACTAACTAAAAAATACTAACTAAAAAATACTAACTAAAAAATACTAACTAAAAAATACTAACTAAAAATTTTTTCTTGCAGTTGCGAGTGCCGAAATGCACATCTGACCGGTTTCCGGTGCCAGGGAAACACTCGCAGTTTCGACGGACGCGGTTTCGCCTGGTTCAAGCCAATGCCCGGTAAGGACTTGGCCATTATTTTACTTCATTTCTTCATCCATTTCCCACAACTTCAGCCTGTACCTCGTTGAACATCTCGCTGCGCTTCATGACCAAACAGGACGGAGTGTTGCTGTACAACGGCCCAATGGGTGACCCGCGCAGGGACGCGCTGAACTACAACGACTACCTGCTGATGTACATCGAGAAGGGCATGCTGCACGCCATTTTGCAGTTCAACGGCAAGGAGCCGGTGGACTTGTACGTGGAGCAAATGGTCGCTGATGGGCGATTCCATCGCGCAACGCTGAGCCAACAGCACAAGAAGCTCCGGCTGGTGCTGGACGACTGCACATCGCTGGAGGGCAGCACGCAGCAGCAACCGCGGCCCAGTCTGGCAAGCTGCATGATGAGCAAGGACGCGCCGGACGACGACGAACGTCTGAACATCGCCGCCCCATTACAACTTGGCGGGCTGGCACCACTCGGCGGCGCGGAGGACTACCCGAGTGCGGTGCGCGAGCATGCACTCGCCAACTTTGTGGGCTGCACGCGCGAGCTGGTGGTCAACAACGATGTGAGTGGACTGGGAAAGGGAAACTAATCAGTGCAATTTAATTACCTTAGCCTAGATCTTTACTGATTGTGAGCAATTAATTTTCCTAACAAGCTGGATATAGGATATCTTAATCGACCAAGAAGTTAAGTTAGTATATCGGAGGACCAGTTAGTCGATTTTAATACCTACCCAACTAATTTTGTGTTTTTCAGCACTACGACCTCTATCGACCAATCCATGCTGAACATAGTTTCCCGGGATGTTCCATGTTCTGGGGCTCGGCCTGTGCCGAAAGTGGCGATTCTTCTCCCGCCGCCGATGATTCTTCCGCATCCAATCAGTTGGGCACTGATTCTTCTTCTTCATCGATGAGCACCGGCGGTTTCTGTAACGGACATGGAGAATGCTTTGTGGAGTCCATGGACCAGCAGTTGGCCAAATGCGAATGCGAGCCCGGATGGGAAGGGGAACGGTGAGCAAAGTCGGGAAATTTAGACCTTTTTAGGGAGTAAACTCGGAGCTTCTTAAGAATATCAAAATCCCAATTTTTATTTTAATTATGGATTAAACACTAAAAATACCCGATTATGGATCCATTAACTTTGATTTTTTACAGGTGTGATCGGCCCATCGATTGGGTGGAGTTCACTTCGCGCGACTCCTTCCTCAAGTACGTGCTCAAAGTGCAGGCTGTCTACCAGGAGTCTCGAATGCGTGTGCTGTTCTTGCCCGGCTCCACCGGCATGGGCCAACTTGCATCGGCACAGAGCTCAAACCAACCTTCTGCCTACATGAAGCTGGACATCAATCGGTACAGTGATCAATGCTCTTTGATCAATGTTTTGATCACATTTCTCCCAAATCCTACAGCTTCACCACCCGGGGCTCCTTCGATCTGACCCCTTCGGTTGCGGATCAAGGCCAAGTGGAAATGGAACTGATAGAGCCACGGCTGAACCACTCTGTCCCATACTTTGTTGACTTCCATCGAACTCCAGCCAGGTACCTTTTAAAATATATTTTTAGAAAGAAATCCATGCAAAATTGACCATTTTCACCCATTTACCTTATTATTTTTGCCCTTCCCATTGTTCTTATTTTCCAGCTTTTCATTGTACCATTTCCCTCCCTTTACAGTGCCCAACTGCAGATTGACGGACAGTACAGTTTGGTGCTCGAATTGTCTCCCGACAAGGACGGCACACTCTTCATCGTCAAATCCCTCTACGCCGGCAACCAGCAGGGCCAGCAGTCCGGCTTCCAGGGTTGCATCGGCAAGTTCCACTACAACAGCTTCGAGATGGGCTTGCGACTGGACGAGGGTGTCGGAGGAGGAGGAGCACTGGAGATGGGAAACAACGACCTGAGCATTGGATCGATGCATCCGCAGCAACGGCAACATTTTCAGCAGGAAACGGAGGACGAGGAGGACAACCGATTCCGGCGCAACCGCAACAAATTGCACCATTACCATCGATATCGCCGTCAACAGCAACCATCATCGACACAGGGGCCCGTGATTGTCAAGCTGGACACCGTCAAGGGGGTCACCCAAGGATGTTCCCAGGTACCATACCACACATTACAGTATCTCAGGTATAAACTGTCAATATTCTCACAGTTGGCCACCTGTGACAAGCTGGGCGCCCAGTTCTGCCCCCTGGGCCAAATCTGCGCGGACACTTGGAAGGGCGCCTTCTGCGTGTGTCCGGACGGCAACCACGCATCGTTGGACATCAACGGACGGCTGAGTCGGTGCAACCAGCAAGAGGCGGTGGCCAGCCTGGGCATCAGCAACTCGGCCATGCTGATGATCCTGATATCGTTGATGTTGCTCATCTGTAAGTGATCAGCTAAGAATGATTGACATAATATTCAAATAATGCTTAAATTCATATAATATGTATGATTAGCATATCCTTTTACTTCCATCGCTCTTCAGTTCTAGTCCTGATGATGGTCGTGTACACTCGCTGGCAAAGGCCCCCGTTCGAGTCGGTCCGACCGGAAGAGATGAAGCCGGACAGTCTGCGCCCGTACGATGTGGAGGGCGGCGGCGAGGCGGACAACACGCGGCACAATCTGTCCAACCTGCGCAAGCCCGTGATGCCGCTGGACACCAACGGGCTGGGCGGCTCCAAGATCTACCCCCAGGGCAGAACCATCGGTGAGTTTAGGGTAATGAACTGGGAATGGATTTGGACTCATTCTTACGCAAAGATTTTTTACCCAAAAAACACCACATCGAATTTATTTAATTAATTGATTCATCACAGATGACGGCCTGAACGCGCAAGTGAACGACCTGGAGGCAGACCCGAACACGGGTCCCTATGACGAGCTGAGGATGTACAATGTGGAGGGGGACACCCAGTCGGTGAGTGAATTTGGAAATAACATTGACAAAAAAAGACAAAATAACAAAGAGTGAAAATGATAATCCGAAAATAATCAGAGGCGCAAAGTTGATGGGAAAAGATGGAGAGGGCAAAGTAACGACGAAGGACCTGAAAAGGGGGAAAATGACCAACTAATAAGAAAAATCCTAGAATAAGAAAATTTTTTTCCTTTTCCAGACACTGTCCCTGGAGTCCCTGGACTCGGCCAGGGTGGTCACCGGTGCTGTGAACCGAGGGGGAGGGGGACAACTGTCCGAGAACGGAAGTCCAAATGTGAGTTATCATAATCAGAATCAGAATGGTTGGAAGGAAAAAAATAAAGGGAAAATCCATGGTTTTGATGATTTTGGCACTTTGTTAACTTTTTCTCCAATGGAAATAATCGCATCTTGTATTTACCTCCTCGTTGTTTTCAGGCGAGGTGGCCCTCCAACGGTTCCGCCGCTTCGGCCGGCACCGAAACATCCTTCGTGCGGTGACCCTCTTCCCCTCCTCCATTTGACAACTTCGGTTTGGCCCTCTCACTCTCAGGGTTCATCACCACCATACATGCATAGATCAGATCATTTTTGTCCCAATTTCGCCACATTTTTGACCCTTTTTCGTGTTCCCATCTCCTCCAACCTTGCCATCTTCCCATTTTCTATTCTACCGTAATCTTTTGCTTTCTACCGTACTCTCTCTCTCTCACATTTACAGTAATTCTTCTCTCTACCATATGCCCTCCTCCACTGTCCAATCTCTACTCTTTTTTCTCCCACGGATATCGTACTCTCTCTCACCCACCTTATCTGTCCTTTTTGCTTCTCTGTCTTTTATCCTCCCCATTTTGCTCACTATTTCGCTTCCATGTTTTGCCCCTTTTTTCGCCTTTTTATCATTTCCATTTTCTTTCACCTCATTTTGCATTTTTCGCTTTTTTGTCCTTTGCAATTTTTCTTCCCTTTTGCCCCTTCTCTTTTTCCCATTCCCTTCTAATCTTTTGGCCGTAATCATAATATTAATTTTAATTAATTGTAACTAATTATCTTTTTGATCAATCAGATCAATCACTTTTTCGCTGTTCGACCGATCGATCATGTTCCATCCAAATAAATATTTTATTATCATTTTTTTAATTTTGTTTTTCTTTACAGCTTTTCTTTCACAAATTCTGAGCATTTATTGGTTGTGTTTATGGATAAAGCTTATTGATAAATCAAACTCCATAGGGAAATTTAGCACAAAATACAGAAATATGCACCCTTTCCATTGTCTGTCCTTCCATATCCAAATTTCCTCTAATTTTCTCCGTTTTTTAATAATTCCGAAGAAATGTGTGGCGAAGCGGAAGAATGCCGAAGACAGGCATTGGCACCAGCGCCAACTGGTCGATGTAACTTACTAGAGAACCGCGGGAACCACGAGGATGGGTAACAAATTCCCCGGGGAATCCCAATTTGGACCCAACCACACATTCCACCGGGTAAATGGTGGATTAATTTGGCATTTTTGGGGACAAATGGTCGAAGAACCGAGACTGAAGAAGACCAGAGGAGAATTTGGGTGGGGCGGGGGCAGATGCCCAAAACGGCTGGCACAATCGCATAATTATGGACATAGATAGACATTCATTAAGATGGTCCAAAATTGGCACAAAATAATTTAAAATGGGCAAAGATGCGGAAGGGGCCGAGGATCGTCGGCCATCCGATGACCATGGTGTTGTTATAAACTGGTTCGAATTTTATAATTCGATATCGAACTAATTTATTCATCATTTGGCAAAAAGGAGGGATATGTCCAAACATTGGGCAATCGACAGGAAGGAAATGGCAAAAATGAAAGGAAATCAAAAAGAAAGGACCTTTTGACTAATAAAGAACATGGCCGACATCAGAGCAGAACAGATCGGATCAGATTAGAGTTCCGTCTTGTTCTGGCAAGTGCTCCGGTTCAGCGAGTCGTACTTGCGCAGTAGGCAAGGGCAGAACATGCGGCAGAATTGGTGCCGAAAACGGCGACCGAACAGCGAATAAATCAGGATGTTGGTGGCACTGAAGGGGAGGGAAGCTCATTGAGGAAAAAAATTCGGCGGAAAGGATTCAGAAAATCTGTGGGCATATGCCAAAAATAATTGCTTTAAATCAGGATCCATTTCATAAAAAATTGTTTCAAAAACTAAGTATGCCATCGTGATAGGCACCCTCGACAACCCCCTACAAACATAAATTGAGTTTAAAAAATGCAAACAAAATTACGAGGGGGGATAAAAATGGCCAATCTCCAACCCCTGCGAACCTGTTTAGGCAAACCAAGAAGTTGCCGATGGGGATACGCATATTGCGTCCGTCATCTCTGACCAAGTCGAAAGCCTCGATCACGTGATTGACTCCTGTAAGATAAAGAGGAAATGATTGATCAAAGAATGTCAGATCGAGCTAACCGGCAAGCCAATTGAACGCCACAAACGCCGAAATGGTCACAATGGCCATTTTGGTGCAACGCGAGTCGAGGGCGGCAGAGGAGGCGGATTCATGATGGGAAGAGGAGTTGGACATGAAGCTGGCATTGTTGGTGGTCAGTGGTGCGGAGGCCGGAGTCAGCGGATTCACTGTCGCCGAATGGTCCCGCAACAGGGATGAGGTGCCTGCAAAAAGGTATACGGTAAGGTATGACTTTATCCATGGTAAACGACGGTAATAAGTAAAAAAGACTAGAAAACCCAATGTCTAGAGCATGAGATCCGTATGACATATATTACTAGGGAGCGACATTTTAGGGAAATCCCTATTTTTTAAAAAGACATGGAATCGTAGGGAAATGCTCAAAAACGCGTTTTTAGACATATTTAAGTCTATTTTGATGAACTTTTTTTCCCTATTTTCCCTATTTCTTAACCCTGGCTGAATTTTTCCCTATTTCGCGACTTTTTTCCCTATTTTTCCCTATTTTTCCCATTTTTACGAAATTCTTCACAAAAATGCAATAAAAACCGAAAATTTTAGATTTTTTGGAAAAAATTTTTAGTTTATTCCGAAAATTTTTGGAATTTTTTAGTTTTTTCCGAAAATTTTAGGAACATTTTCAATTTTTTCTAAAAAATTTTCAAATTTTTTTTGCAAATCTTTTTGAGAAATTTTCGAAAAAACTTTTTTTTATTTTAATTTTATTTTTTTATGAATCTTCAATTTTTATTTAGAAAGCATCTCAAGATATGGTTAAATTGATTTTATATGCCTTTTAGACGAAATTTTTAAATTTTTAGGCCATATTTTGAAAGAAATTTTTTGCCTATTTTTCCCTATTTTCGCTACTTTCCTCCCTATTTTCTCCCTATTTGGGCCCTTTTTTGCTCCCTAATAGGTCCCTATTTTGGCTTAGTGAAATTCCCTAAAATGTCGCTCCCTACATATTACTATACAAAGTATGAGATCACAATGTGCCCATGGGCTATCTCGAAGCCGTACCATGGCATGCTTACCATTAGCGTGATGTTGTTGTTGGTGGCCATTGTGCTGATGTTGTACAGTTTGGTTGTGTTGTGTTGCTGCACAGCTTCCGTTGCTTCCCCGTCCGCTTCCTGCCGCTCCCATCGTATTACAATGCGGACCACTGCTGCCGCGACTGTCACGAGTGCTAAACATGAGAAGATTGTGGTGATGGAATGGATGACAGTGTGAGGATACGGTACAGATTGGTCATGGTAACTACAGTATGCATTGCTTACCGTCTCATCACGCGCATCTCCCGTCGCTGCAGGTTGGCCTTGCGGATGATGGACAACACTCGCGCATTCAGGATGATGATGAAGAAGAACGGAGCGGCCAACATCAGTAACAAGTAGCCATAAGTGTAGTAGATGACCAGGTACAAGTGGTCTTGGCGGAGGTCCGTCTTGGTAAGATGGCCACACTCATTCAGAGCCACCTGAACGGTAATGATCCAAAGTCAGGTAGTCTGGAATAGGAAGCTCTGAAATGAATTTCCCAGGTTATACTGTAGCCAAATACCGTACCCATAGGAAATGGTACAAATTTATTAGTTTATATTCCGGGAATTAAATTCCAAGACAAACTAGCCTCAAAGAAGGAGGGCATTTTGAAGAGAACGGCTACCATGGTGATGTACAACACAACTGTTCGAGCCCGATGAGCAGTACACCTTTAACGGAGATGATATCTTGGTAATTGGGTGCCAAATTTTTCTTCGCTTACCAAGCTCGCATGTGCAGTGGGTACTTGACGGCCAAGTAGCGGTCAACGGTGATGGCCACCACAGTCCATACAGAAGCAGTTTGGGCCATCAGCGAGATGGGATAGGTGGCCAGAGAGGTGCGCCAGAAGAAGTGGCAGATGGGGCCCCGATTGCCCTGATGAGATGATGGATCAATTGAGGAATTGCTTACAACTGTGTCCCACCTCCTGCAGACACAAGTTCATGCTCGGGTAGATGATGGCGGCACAGACCAGCAACACAAAGTCGAAGCTGCTCAGAGCGGCCAGGTAAATGGAGAGGGAGGAGCGCATTTGGCGCCGAGTGAAAATGAACACGCAGATCAGGGCACCGATGGAACCTTGAAAGGCACAGAATTACACCGGAAAGTCCCCCGATACAGAATTAAGGCGAAGATCCCCGACAAATTGTAGGGAATTCCCTCTGATCCAATTAATTTATCCTGAGAATGTTGCCAGATTCGGACCAAATTATTATGCAAATGATAGTGACCTATCCAAGTGTCTCATCCGGTTTATCTTTGGACCTTGACCCGAGACTCAAAAGACAAGATTATCCCATAATTTGTCCAATTTATTATGCGTCAATTGATAAATTTTTGGTCTATTTTTGATTCATGAAAATCAAATTTACATTTCGAACAATTAAGAGCCAATTACATACTCTCTTGATCTAGTGAACCACTAAGTCCAGCTTTAACTCGAGGACCTTACCAAGTCCTCGCAGATGGTTAGGTAACTTTCATCCAAATCCGATCTTTTGCTAAAATATCGAAATCTCGGCACTCACCGAGCAGACACACCACCGGCATCAGGATGGAGTAGATGATGCGCGACAGTTCGTCCAGCGTCGGCGCATTCCGGCCCATCTCTTCACAATTCTCGCCAGCTGCCCCGGATGTTCTGCTCCACTCCACCCCCACCGATGTGTCCAGGAACAGTCCGTCCGACTTGTCCCACGGGATCATTTTCAGCCCCCGCGTGCCGTTCACAGAGATCAGCACCAGTTGTTGCGGATACTCCGCGGACTCCGCGGGTTTGCTTTTTGTGGTGGCATTTGGACGGCCGAAATTGTGATGGAATTGTGCAAGAACAGTCAGCACAAGAAGTGCCATTGGGCCAATGAATGCCATTTGTTGGGCAGTAAAATGATCCTAAGGAGATGATAAATTGGCCAAATTCCCGGAGAAATTGGAAAAATATTAATTAAAAAGTTGGCATTAAGAAAGAGAGAAAGGGGCAAGGAAGTGCTTTTGGCCCTAATGCTCTGAGGGTGGTCTTGGTCTAGGTGAGGGAGGAGTTTGTTTGTTTTGGGAAGGAACTCTTTTATTCACTTATTCCGCTATTATGTGTGGTGCTTGCCCAGCAGTTTCACACCCTCCGCCGGTGGTGAATTTGTTAGCAGTGTTTACACTGGGGGGGGGGGGGGNGGGTTTGCTTTTTGTGGTGTCATTTGGACGGCCGAAATTGTGATGGAATTGTGCAAGAACAGTCAGCACAAAAAGTGCCATTGGGCCAATGAATGCCATTTTTTGGCAATGTTTTTGGAAAAATGACCTTAAGAATATGGTAAAATTGACCAAATTCCCTGAGAAATTGGCAAAAATTTAATTAAAGAGTTGGCATTAAGAAAGAGAGAAGGGGGCAAGGAAGTGCTTTTGGCCCTAATGCTCTGAGGGTGGTCTTGGTCTAGGTGAGGGAGCAGTTTGTTTGTTTTGGGAAGGAACTCTTTTATTCACTTATTCCGCTATTATATATTTTACTTGCCCAGCAGTTTCACACCCTCCGCCGGTGGTGAATTTGTTAGCAGTGTTTACACTGGGAAGGGAGTCGGATAACCGACGGGGTGGGGGAGTAACGAAGCTAGTAGGCCCCGGGAAGCTTTTCACGGCCGAATGACTAAATTGGCCAAGAAACAGTTCGGATGCTCAGGTGACTCACGACCTTTAAGTTTTTCCTATGTGGTTTCCGCATAAAAAATAATAATTCTAAGGTTTTTTGCATTGTTTATTCCGTTTTCGGTTCTTAAAAAATTGAATTAAAAAATAGGACCTTGTTTTGGCCGAAGCATAGAATAATTTGATGCTGTGAAGGTACAAGGTTTGGATTTGGATGCTCAAGTTTCCCCCTTCCCTATCTCCGCCCCCTCAAATGTTGTCGTCACCCTTAGCATTAGCACGCGGATTATCTCACTCACTTGTAAGTTGGCAACTTTGAATTTAGGCAATATTTTTAAAACCACCCAACTTGGTCCAAATCCCAATTTACGGGCAAAAAGCACAAGTTCCATGTCCCAGGAAATGAAGCTTATTAATGGGGACACGCGAGAGTGGGGGGGAGAGAGAGAGAGAGCGAGAGAGAGAGAGAGAGAAAGAGAGAGTGAGTGAATGAGTGAGTGAGTGAGAGAGTGAGAGAGAGAGAGCAAGAGAGAGGGAGAGAGAGAGAGAGGAGAGAGAGAGCAGCTGACCATCCCGGACATTCCCATTAGACCGCCTTCCTAGCTATCACGCTACACTAAAAAAGGAAATGAAAAATTTGGTCATTTTCCTAGTATTTCACGGCAGAATTGTTAATAAACTTTGTCCTCTGAGTGGTGATCATGGAAGAGCTTTTTCTCTCTAAAGTGATTACTTTGTTCTTTCCGATCCCATCGGCTGGTTTCTTGTCCTCCTGATTTGGTTTCATAGGCTTCTGTTGGTTTTTTCTGGGGCATATTCCTTCGGAATTTGGTTATTACCCTAGTTTCCCTAGATTTAGTTCTTCTGGGTTCCTATTCCCCTTAGATCGAATCCACTGGGTCTTTTCAGTTTTTTCCGTTGGTTCTTATTTATACTAAATTATCCATTCACTTTTTTCGTCTGGCATTCAAATTGAATTTGCCCCTCCCCCGGGGCGTAATTTTGGTTTTGTTTATTGTGTGGCACAGGGGAAGGGAGTGCCAATCTGGCCATTTTGGTATGGGCCGGGGTCTATGAGGGTCTAATCAAATTTCGCTTGGGTCCCAGCCATTCCATTCGCGATAACTTGCTCTTTCACTTCCCAGATTGGGCCAACCATCATAATTGTCCTAATGACCCATTTGGCAAACTTTTGGATTCTTTTGGCAAAATAATGTTATTTGGACACCCAAGAGGGGGCGGTGCGCATTTGACGCCTTCGACAAAGACTTTGAGCTCCTCCACTCCTTCCCATGGTGGCGCAAATCCAGACATCGTAATTGGGATTACGTAAAGGAGCAAAAAGTGCACCAAATTATGCATCAGACCTTGGGTGGGATGGAAGGGGACAAAGAGCAGGGGAAGTCTTACACAGGATTTTCGCGATTTTTAAACATTTTCCGTGCCAACTTTCCCTTTTGGGATGACAATGCCTCTTTCGGGGAAAATTTGGATGAGACGGATGAATGTGTGAGATGGGGTGAGGAAGACATGGACCGGACACGGACCCCTTCAATAATTAATTCGGCGGCTTTCGCATCCCTTGAGCCTTTGGACCGTTGGACCCCCGTGGCCATGACCCCGCAAGTCAGCACTCATTCATCCATATTCATCACCAACAGGGGGCACAGAGGAGGAGTTTGGCCAAGTATGAATGTGGCCAAGTAGGGTGGTTCACCCTATTATTAAGAGGGACACCATGAAGGGCAGAAGACCCTTTATGAAGGCTAATAAACCTGATTCTCTGATTGGAGTGGAACTTGGCCATAGAGCCAGCCCAAGGATATTTTGTTTCGATCCAATTTGATGCCCAAATTGGAAACAATAAAACACACAAAAATAGGCCAATATTCATTCAAATATACAATTATACCACCCGCGGAATGGAATCCGAAGGATAATGATCATTGCCACGGGCAAGATGAACTTTTGAGAAGCTCCACAAAATTATCAATTAAGAAGGGGATGTCTCCGAGAGGGGTGGTCCTGCCTATAAGGACAAAGGACGATGAGTGTTTCTGGCATGTGACTGGTTTATTAAAAAATTTGACCAAAAATTGGAATTGTTTACTATGATTATTTCTTGCCAGGTTTAACGGGATATACTCTGACTGTTAAGGAATTTGAAAATCCATGAATTTTTCTAATGATTTTAATTGCCCTAAACTATTGATACAACATGAGTAATACATTATTGTCTTACCAAGACTATCATGATATTGGTAGAAATTTTCGAATTTTTGGAATGTTATGATCAATTTCTATTTGGCATCAGACAGTTGTATGGAAAGGGCCAAATGCACTCATCGAATAAATTATGTGTTAATAATATAGTTTATGTATGATGATGAAGTGAGAAAAGTGCAAAAACGGCCAAAACAACTTTTTGGGACAATTGGAGCGTGCGGGAAAAGTGGGGAAAGTACATTTTGGGGAGGGGAAGGGGAAAGTCGCCGCCAGCAGACATTTATTGTACTCACCAGTTCCCATGGGATCAAAATGGCCACAATATATTAACAAATGTGATAAATTTAATCGACGATTCGATGTTTGAAGGTGTCGAAATATAAAAATCTTAAATTTATTCTATAAAAATGTCGGACCAAACAATTCGTTAGTCTTCTACCATAGATTGTATCCATTTTGCTTGTTAGGTATATGTTTTGGCCCTAATTATGGCCTTTGAACTCATTCACCAGTCAGTCAATCAGACTTCAGTTACACTCCACATTTTGTGCCCAACATTGCTATGCTACAATGACAGTTTACATACTTTACGGAAGTGTCAGCAACAGAAACTGACAAGCGAATGAGTGGGGAAGTATGACAAATGTGGCAAAATGTAAACGGAAAGTCCCACAGGAGGATGCTGATGGATGGATTGGGACCGACCAATTTCGGGAATTGAAAATTGATCTGATGAGGGCATTGGCACTTGGCACACAACAAATTTACTATTCATTCGCACACCATCACCATCACCCAACAGCAGATGATCTATGGACCCAAACCAAACTTTAAAGTGCAATTTCGGCCAGAGATGACATGGAGGGGAGGGAACTCCTACTTTTGTAGCGAAGATGGGATTTAATCCTTAAGGAGGAACCGAAAATGGGCAGACAAATTGTGACATCCTTTGGAAAGAGCTTCGATCAAAGATTTTTGGGTGCAACTGCCCTCTCTGATACGTAATTCCGCAACATTTTCGAATGCCAAAAGGGCCAAAATTGTATGCAAAGTTGTATGGTTTCACGATGGAAAACCATAAGGGCATCATTTCCTTTTGCCGAAAAGGAAACAAATGTTGTCATTTGGCCTCCGGGGACTTTGAGGACAAGCAATTCATTATTTTTGGGTACAAATGGTACAGTGGAGGGAGAAGAAGCAGAAGTGGCCAATTGGGGGTGATGGATTGTTGGACTTGGCAATGGCACCCACGCGCATCCCATGGAGAGGAGGGGGAGGATGGCCAATTAGCATTTTTGGCCATAATTTGGCATTGGTATGGAGATGAGAGACGGGGTAGAATAAATGGAAGGTTAGGAGGTTGGAAGGGTGATGAGATAGACCCACAGATGAGAATTTGGCCGATCCGAATTCTGATACCGATTGGTACTCAGACTATTTTGATAGTGATTTTGTTTATAAGTTATCATACCAATTTAACTATGAATATGAGGAATGGAGTAGAAGCATGAGGGCATCGGAGGGATGAGGAGAGAGAGTAGGCTTTGGTCGGCCGGAAGAAATGGCGATAATCTGAGGAGGAAATAAACTTTCTGGCCGAATTCAGGAAGTGGCCAAGTCACTCCAGGAAGGCTTTCACTCTCACTCTCGACTGCTGCTTGAGTGGGTTCCTTCTGTTGGGCCATTTTTTGCGTGTTTTGATACTTTTGGATCTTTGTGGGTGTGGCGGTATGGGATGAACGGATGAGTTATTTCTTCCGTGCTTTGTTATTCTTTTTGAGGGCAAATTGAGGGTGGTAGGGGTCAGGTGTTTTTTCCCTTTGGATGTTGAAATTTTTGGACATTTACCGCGAAAGTTTTTTTTCCGAATTATAATTTATATTTTCTTTTGGAACATTTTTCCTACCTTTTGATAGCGAATCAAAGTGTTTCAAAGAAAAACAAAGGAAAAATGAGCGAATGGCCAAATTGGCCAATATTTGGTTTGTGAAGAGATCTTAAGTGGATGGGAAGGAACATTCTCAGAAACCGACCATTTCATACTAAAAAGGCCCAAAAAGGGCCATCGAATGGAGAGAGAGAAGGAGAGAAGGCAAAGTAATCAAATTTGGCACATTTTTAGGGGAGAGGGAAGTCATATTCATAACGATGATGAGTTTAAGACAAAGATTGCACGAAATATAAGACAAGGTACTTATCAATCAATCAATTTATACGCTCGAGGCGCAAGGCCTGAATAGTAAAAACAATACGATCAACAAATTAAATAATAAGTGAATGTAAAATCACAAAATATACGGTCAGTTTGAGCAAAGGTAAAAACAATATGATGTCATTCGGAGCATAGATCGCCAATGATAAATGATACATCATGAGAGTCCAGGAGCTTAGCAAAATTAGAGGGATCATTCAATTTTAATTCAGATGGCAATTTTGTATACCACCTTGCTGTTTTAATAAAGAATGAATTGAAGCGAACCATTGTTGAGCAATTTATTGTTCTTAATTTAAATTGATCACCACGTGTGGTTGATTTTTGGAAAAAGAAAGAGTTATTGTGTTTTATTTTGACGTGACCCCATATAATTTTGTGAAAAAGCTTAAGATCAGCTTTACATCTTCTACTTGCAAGGCTATCAGCCATAAACATTTTTAAAAGTTCTTTATAATGTGGAATGTTTTCAATCAATGGATATCTTAGGCGTAAAAACACCGATCTGAAAAATCTTTTTTGTATTCTTTCAATTTTGCTTATATGTGTTTTGGTGTAAGGATTCCAGATTGGTGAGGCAAATTCTAATACTGATCTGACATAAGTATTAAACATATTTATCAAAAATTTCGGATCTTTTGATTTTAAAGATTTTAGCAGAGCAAAACTTATTCTATTAGCTTTGGAAATGATCAATTCAATATGGTGATTAAATTTCAGGTCAGGTGTGAAAAACACACCTAAATCTCGGATTGGCATATTCTGTGTAACTGGAATTTCCTGCCCTTCTATGAAATATTTCGTCTTAGGATTTTTTAAGCCAATATGCATTACTGAACTTTTTTCTCTAGCGATTTTAAGCCCATTTATATTGCAATAATCTAGGAATTTGTTAATAAAGGTCTGTATACCAAGAGAATAATTTTTGAATATTTCATAAATTTTGATATCATCGGCAAAAAGTTTGCAGATTACATTGTTAGTTTTACAGAAATCATCGATATCTGAGATGTACAGGGTGACCAGAAAGTACTGTTACACTCATTTTTCTGTCTCTAACTTTTCTTTGAAAGGAAGGATTGTTTATTACTTTTTTCTGTTTTGTAGCTCATTCAATTCTCTATCATGTCAAGCCACCGCCAATCAATAATTGCATTATCAACGAAGGGGACTAGTGCTTCCAAAATTGCCACCCTACTTGGCGTCTCCAGGATGACTGTCTACCGGACCGTCAAAAAATTCCAGTAAAAAAATTTCAAAAGGAAAAAAATAAATTATATGCATAGGGAGTATGGCACATTAGAGGAGTTCAAAAAGAGAAAACGATCTAGGTCCGTGAACATCAAACAGAACCGGTACAAGCCCAGGAAGTAAATGGACCGCAAACCTCGGGTTTACAAGAGAATAGTCGGATGCGAGACCCGGATCAAAAGGAAATGAATCTAACTTATGGGCAAAAATGAACTTTATATCAGGCCCTATAAACCCTAAAAAATTCAGCTTCGGTTGCGAATCAAATGAAAAATTTCGGCCCCAAAGAAATCGATTGTGCCTCCAGCGGCACGCAGGTACCCCCCTTCCTTCTCCCAGGCGAAAAATTTTCACTAATCGAAGCCTATACATAATCATCAAAATAACCTAGTAGGGACAGAAAAAACTGCTCTTTCTGATCATATAGTCAGTTATTTCAAAAAGGCTCTATAAATTATGGTTTGGGCCGGAATTTCACAATGGGCAGAAAAACGCTGATTTTTGGGTGCCTAGGGGTCCAAATCAACAAAATTTCTCATATAAGGGAAAATCTCCGGGGCATTTTGAAACCTCATTCTATGGACTACTTTTTGGGAGAAAGAGAGAATTTTCCAACAGGACTCTACGCCTGGCCACAGAGCTCTCGAAGTTCAGGCCTGGTGCCGGACCCATCTACCCGGGTTCATATCATCTGAAGAATGGCCCCCCTATTCTCCTTATCTGAACCCGATGGATTATTCCATTTGGGCCATTTTGGAGGACAGGGTCTCTGCTACTCCTCATAAAAATTTGGAGTCGCTCAGGCAAGCTCTTCTCCGGGAATGGGATAAAATTCCTGTCCAAGAGCTGCGGGCCATCGTCGAAAATTTTTCCGCGCGACTTCGTCNTAATCATCAAAATAACCTAGTAGGGACAGAAAAAACTGCTCTTTCTGATCATATAGTCAGTTATTTCAAAAAGGCTCTATAAATTATGGTTTGGGCCGGAATTTCACAATGGGCAGAAAAACGCTGATTTTTGGGTGCCTAGGGGTCCAAATCAACAAAATTTCTCATATAAGGGAAAATCTCCGGGGCATTTTGAAACCTCATTCTATGGACTACTTTTTGGGAGAAAGAGAGAATTTTCCAACAGGACTCTACGCCTGGCCACAGAGCTCTCGAAGTTCAGGCCTGGTGCCGGACCCATCTACCCGGGTTCATATCATCTGAAGAATGGCCCCCCTATTCTCCTTATCTGAACCCGATGGATTATTCCATTTGGGCCATTTTGGAGGACAGGGTCTCTGCTACTCCTCATAAAAATTTGGAGTCGCTCAGGCAAGCTCTTCTCCGGGAATGGGATAAAATTCCTGTCCAAGAGCTGCGGGCCATCGTCGAAAATTTTTCCGCGCGACTTCGTCTCTGTATCCGGGCCAAGGGTGGGCATTTTGAAACTTAATGATTGTAATTGTACCCCATTTTGTTGTGCATTATTTGCATATTTTGGATTGTAATTTGACCGATTAATAAAAAAGTTATTTACAATTTACCATGTAACAGGACTTTCTGGTCACCCTGTAAATTGTAAATAACAAGGGTCCAAGTATGGACCCTTGAGGAACGCCACTAAGAATGGGAGTTGAATCGGAGAATCTGCTTCCTACTCTTACTTTAAAAGTTCTATTTGACAGATAGTATTCAATCCATTTAATTAAGGATCCAGTAAAGTTTGGAAATGAGGCGATTATGAGGAACTGTATCAAATGCTTTAGCCATATCTAAGTAAATGACATCGATGAATTTTTTATTCTCAATTGCTAGAGAAAAGTCAATGACTTCAACTAATTGAGTAACAATCGATTTATTTTTACGAAATCCATGTTGGTAGTCTGGCAAGATATTGTTTTTCTCTATAAAATAAGTAATTTGAGAAACTAGAGACCGGACAGCGGCTTCTTCCTGGATCCAGATTTCTGGATTGAAACTGGGTAGGACCTGGATTCCGGATCCAGGATTTTAAAATCCAGAAAATCCAGAAATCCAGAAAATCCAGAATTTTCAAAAAACCTCTGGATTCTGGATTTTTGCGAGAAAAACCTGGATTTCT